>PVKA01010060.1:0-65840 GCA_004027165.1 Ctenomys sociabilis
TCTTAAAACACTTCAAATGGACTTTATTTACAATTACCTAGAAAATATTACATATGATAATAGTTTCATTATTGATTGCATTATAGAATTTACTGCTATTTCTTATTAAGTCATGTAGTCCTTTCTTTTTCTCAGTACAATATTAAACACAATAAAAATCAATTATTTGTTATATTGGCCCAAATAAAACTTTTAAAATGAACACTAACACTTTCCACCTGTAAATAAATACTTAACAATAAATCTCTAAAATCACATAAGGACCTATTTTCAATTATTAGGATTTCTTTTTCCATTATATATTAATAAACACTTCTCACCAGAGCAATCACATGTAATTGTTTATTCATTCAAGCAAGGTGTATGTTTCATAAGCATTCATGGACCCCTTTTATCCTTAAACAGCTTTATATAAAAGACGCATAGCTTGTAAATCTATATCACTTTTGACATGGTCTCCTCCCACTCTCACTTTGTTCATAAAAAAGTTTTTTTTGTTTGTTTGTTTTTTGTTTTTTGGCAGAACCAGGAATTGAATTCAGTCCCTTGCTCTTGCCAGGCAAGCACTTATTCTACTGAGTTATCTCCCCAGCCCCAAAAAGTTTTGAGGAAAAAAAGGGTCACACACTGACAAAGGATCTACAAACTACTGTACAGGGTTTCAGGGTAAATCCTGAGCAGATTTGACTGACTTTGTTAGATACAAAAGTTACATTTCTTGTTATATAGGTGTTGCTTTGTCTTAACCATCCAGCAGAAAAGTATAAAAATGTGGTATAAAAAGTAAAGTCATATTAATATGCTGAACTGTAAAAGGTTCAAGTCAACAACTTCTGACATTGCCATGTCCTATGGATAACCCACTTCTATTATGGACTACTGGGCTATATTGGATTATTTTGCTGAATTCACGCACCTACAATATTTAAATGCCAGTGAAATACCCATCTCTGACAAAGCTAAACAAAACAAGGAGACATAAATGAAGGACCATTTTGTGGTTTTATATATATATATATTTATATATACACACACACACACACACACACACACACACACAAAATAGGAAAGATATACAGCTACTTTCTCTTAATTCAGTAAAAAGAAAGATGTGTACTAATAGTGTTTGGACAGAATATCATGTCTGCATCTTGTACTATGAATAACCATTATGAAAACAATATGCAATATATTAATTATTGAAACTGTCCTACTGACCTGTTTTGAAACTGTCTCATTGCTATTTCTCAATAAAATTAATTTGAAAAAAAGAAGAAATGGGTCATAGAAAACAGTTGGTTTCAGGGAAAAACTTAAAAGAATAAAAAGTGATTCATCTGGTAGGTAGCTGCAGATTGCTTGTTAAGCACAAAAGTGACCAGACCCTAAAAATTCTTTCTCTGTATGACTATGAATGCTTACAATAAATACAGGTAAGCATTTTCCAGATGAAGCAGGCTGTTGCTGTTCCTAAAAGCCCTAGAGTCAATGGCAGAGGCTTTCTTAACCAATTTTTTAAAAAATAATTCTGCATAGAAGGCATAAATGAAATCACTCTCATTGTAAAGGCAGAGGGCAGAATGAAGAGAAAGAGGTCAGGTCAAGGAATGCACCCAGGAGGGAGCCCTGGCCTAGAACGCTGGTGTGCATGCATGTTCATGTGCGTGTGCGTGGATGTGTCCATGGGAGGAGAAGGTCTCTCCATTTCTGTATTGTTTTCCCTTGCTTCACAAACCAATCCCTGGAAAAACTGATTCTTCTCTTGCCCTGTTCTTCTGAACCATCCCCAGCCCTCCCTGCAGTGTTTTATATTCAAATTTATGCACATGTCAACCTTGATGGCAACATGCCAAAATTAGAGCAAATTATACCAATAAAGGACCAGGAACTGAGCTAGAGTTCCTTAGGGAGCAAAGCCAGCCATTGGGTATGGTGCAGCTAGTGAGAGATGCATTTTAACCAAAGGGCAGAGAATTTCATCACTTCTTTCACATTAGAGAGCCAAGGTTGATTCTGGATAACTTTCTAAGGAAGATATACCCTTTCCCTAAGGTTTGGCCCTTAGGTTGGATCTTAAAGTCCAGGCCAATGAAACATGACAAATGTAGGTGAATATATTGGTCTGGTGGCTCAAATTAGCCTGATATGTATGGAGAGGAAAGTTGAAAGAAGGATGTCTGATGAAGAACTGAGACTGAACATGCGTGCTATAGGTTTCATTCAGAGGCTTTGACCAAAGTCATCTAACTTCCTCATGACCCAGGCTAATGATTTCTACTTCCTATTTGACTCCTACAACCCACAAACCCTCACTGAACCTCAGAAACCCTAACTCAGCTATGCTGAACCACAGCCAAGATACCAAAGTTGTCTCTTGAACATGCTGCCTAACAGAAAAGCTAGGCATGACAACAGTCTCAATTATTAACTAAAATGTGTTATAGTAAACCAAAATTTAAAAAATAACCACAGACTATAGAAAATAGTGTAACCCCTCCCATTCATTTATATAAATTATTTGCCTCCTTTCAGCTGTCTTGGAGTTTAATCTGATGTCATCTGTATAAAGTTTCAAGCAAGGGAGGGAAGTAAGAAGGGTCATAAAATATAATCTTCTCTGAGTCATTCTTATACTGCCTCCCACCTGGAGGCATCCCAGCCTGTTGACTCATGGCTGTCCTTGTTCCCCAAGCCCAAAAGACTCTGCTTGGAATTTTTAATGGCAACTTTGGCCAGCAGTGGCATTGGCTCACCCTGCTCAACAAACACCCTGCAAGAATTTTGTGTCCTGAGTAACAGTGGCAGAGACAAAGCACTAGCTCTGCAGTTATATGAGTTGGTAGTCTCCATCTTTAAGTTGTCCTGTAATTAAAAAGAGAGTTTTGCTTAATTAGAGGAAAAAACAACTGGTCAATGTTATCAGAAATAGATCAGCATAAAACATGAGTTCTCAGTGTGTAAGTTGGAATGTAGATAGTATTGAAAGATTAATTCCTGAATAGGTCAGAAATTTTTAAGTAATCAGAAGTGAAGACAAAATCTGAAATGCCCACTAGTGGACGTTAGGCAATTAAAACTTCTCCTGATGTTTCCTGTGGTGTTTGTTTGTTTTCTTTTTTGAGGCAGGTGCTTATGCTGCTGAGCTATATCCCTAACCCTCCTTACAGTGGTTTTTACTCAGATTTATGCACATGTCAAATTTGATGGTAACATGCCAAAATGAGAACAAATTATACCAACAAAGGATCAGGAACTGAGCTAGAGTTCCTTGGGGAGCAAAGCCACCCATTGGGTATGATGCAGTTAGTAAGAGATGCATTTTAACCAAAGGGCAGAGAATTTCATCACTTCTTTCACATTGAAGAGCCAAGGTTGATTCTGGATAACTTTTAAGGAAGATATACCATTGGAGATGAGTTTCTTTCCTTCTTTTTTTGTTGTATTTTTAATTCTAAAGTTTCACAAAAGATTCATAATATAGGGAGACAAAAAAAGTATTAGGAGTATTTTTATATCCTAAGATGCAATCAGTTGTTAAGCACTTTTTAAATATTTTCAAACATTAAGTAGAGTTTTTCCTTAATCAGTTTAGAAATGAATTAATCTTTTGTAACTTTCTTTGGAAATCCAACAGTGCTTATTGTGGCAACAGTAAGAATATGCTCATTATTGACATTAAACCCATCCTAAAATCTACAATCAGGGCCAGCCTGATAGCTCAGTGGACTAACACACCTGCTTAGTTAGAGCATAGTGGCCCGGGATTGATTCCCAGGGTTCCATGCAGGCTCGACCCCCAGAAGAGCTGAGGGTGAGTGAGACTGGGTGTGGTGGCATGTGCCTATAGTGCCAGCGCTTGGGAGGCTGAAAACAGGAGAATCACTATGAATCCTATCTATGTATTGAGACCCTGTCCTAAATCTAGAAGAAAAAAAAATGTTTTTAAAAATCTACAACTGTCTTAACACAGTTCCACCTGGATTTAACAGAACCACATAATCATGTAGCATCCCTTTTATTTAGGATTATTTAGGATTATCACTAAAAATGAGCTGCAAGAAAAAGAAATTTACAATATAAATAAGGCACACCTTCATGGGTATGTGCATGCACACACACACACACACACACACACACACACACAGTTTGTCTCATTTAATGTGACCCAGACAAGAGGAGTAATATTCACATCTTTTAGTATTTCATTCAAAGATGCCTTAAACATCATTGTCCTTCCTCAAATGCAACTGCAAAAGACAGTGTGCAGTCAGTCACTGACCTCCATTTTTGCTCTTTTAAATTGGTCTAATGACTACACTTTCATATGCCCAATCACTAACCAGATTTTGCGCTCTCAGTTGCCTTCAAGCTGTACAAATGGGGCCGCAGCCCAGCAGTGGCATTTTTAGCCTGGTGCTAACATTCTTGCTGGCACTTCTTTCCAGCCTTATTATGTGACTAGTATCCCACTGAGTAGCTTTATGTTTGTTTGGTTGGTTTTTGTTTGTTTTCATGTATTTACTACAAGATCTCACTACACAGATCAGACTCATCATGGTCCTCCTGTTTTCAGCCTCCCAATCACTGGGATTACAGGCATGCGACACCAGGCCCAGTCTCAGTTACCATCTCAGCATGCCCAGGAGGGTGGGGCCGGCATAGCAGGCCAGTGATTGAACCCTGGTGCCTGCATCTGCCTAAGCAGGCACTTTAGTCTGCTGAACTATCTGGCCAGCCCCCTACTAAGTGTTTTGTGCACATGGTCTCAATTAGTCTTCTCAGCCATCCAATGTGACAAGTGCTTTAGAATAATTATGTGCATTCTCCCAGTGATGAAACTGAGCAATTTCAGTAACTTAGTAAAATTCAGTAATTTGCTCAAAGTGATGGAATAAGAGGTAGAATAAGCAGCAAATACACAGTTATGACTAGAGCCAACCCACATCCCAGCACCACCCTCAAATAACCCACTCCCAACTTGGAAACAGGTGTTTGGCAGTTGTAGCACTCCCCCTATAAAACACATGTGAAACTCAAAGGACATTAATATATATTTGGCTAGGCAAACAGTGTGATCTGTGGGCTTCCACTGAAAGCTTTTATTGTGTATTTATTTATGCACTATTTTGTCTTGGGGACCAAAGAGATTTAAAACAAAAACATCTTCATTAAAAGCAGTTGCTCAGAAAACCAATCTGGCAAAAACAAAACGTTCCACCAGGATTACCCTAGCTGCCAAAACATGCATCCCTCTGCACCTTCTTTCTTCCCGGGGCCTAGTGGGTAAGCATGAAGTGGACAGAAACTCCAAGTTGCCTGGGTTTTGGCAGGCTTGTCTTTTCCTGAAGGTTGGTGTGACCACACAGGACGTTCACCCAGCTGTTCTGGGCCAGGCCACTAGGGGTGTGGCAATTTAAGAAGGCATGGGTGGGAGTAATCTGACCACAGCGCCATGGTCCTGTGCTGGCCCTGTCAAAATTCAAGTGACCAAGGAAAGGCTCTGTGATCTCTCCCTCCCCTCTGCCACACTCCCACTTCATCCGGATCATCCGTTGGGACAGAGGGAAGCTTCTACTCCAAGTAGAACAAGTTGAAATGTCCACGCCAGCTGGGGTTGCAGCAGACTTCCAAGCAGCCCTGTGCTGATGTGCAGGAATGCTTGGGTTTCAAAGACCTGTCGGTGCACCGTGTCAGCACTGATCCCACTGATGTGCGCAAACTGGGAACTTGCCCTCAACTGCTGTGCAGGTGAGCCTGTCCCTTCTGTCCCTTCCAAGACTTCCTGTGAGGTGAAGGATCATGAAATGTTGCTAGAGTTGAGCACGGGTGATAGCAAGGAAGGCTTCACCTCAGCAGAGAAGGATCCTTGTTCTCTGTTTCTCTTTCCAAAAGCTGCAAGTCAAAAGCCAGCTATTAACACAGGAGGCTCACTGGGGCAGTCAAAAGAAAAGCATGTTGGCATTCACATTAAGCAGAAAAGGATCCATGGTGCTGTTAGAAAACCCGAGGGAACTAGAAGCCAAAGAAGTTTTCCTACTTACACACTAATGATGTTTATCTGCACAGGAGACTGCTTCTGCGCTAGTACTTTATACACAATTTAGAGGCCATTAAAATTTAATTTAGTGTAATTCATTATAAATGTATTTTCTATTGGAAGTTGCAGAACTTGAACATCCCAGTAATCTGTTTTTACTTACAATGTGTGTTGCCTCCACCACTGAGTGAAAAGTACACAGAAAGTCATCTGCCCAAAATAATCAACTCCTCCTTCTAACCTTGCTCCTGAATATTCAAACGTACAGCTGTGGGAGTGAAGTGAGAGGCAGAAAACCTGACAGTGAGGAAAACCTCTGTGCTTTACATACACTGAAACACTCTGGCGGTTGGCAACTGTTTTCCGGGGGGTTAGACACGCTTCTTCCAGCCCAGCTGACATTATTGTTTGCAGCATCCAGTAATTGTAAAGGCCAGAATTAGATATTAAATTAAATTAGGCAAGAGTGAGCAAAGAAAAAATTGAAGAGTAGCCTCTTTAAAAAAGCAAACCTTCCATTTCCTGATTAGCTACATAGTTTCATAGTTCCTTTTCCGATCAGAAGTAATGGAATCAATAGAACACTGGAATCCAAAACTATCCCTTCAGGGCCAGAGAGATGGCTCAGTGGAATAAGCGCTTCCCTGGCAAAAGCAAGGCCTTGAGTTCAATTCCCAGTTCTAAAAAAAAAAAAAACTGTCTCTCCATATAACATTGGACAAATCAGTTAGGCATTCTAAGACTCAACACTTCATCTGAAGTTGAAATGAGATGAAAAATATTACCTAAGTACCACAGGGTAATAAGAAATGAAATCTTTCACCAGTTTATAAACTTCATGGCAGCAGGAAATCTGGGCTTTATGTGTTGTCTACTCAGTTGCTGCATCTTGTGTACCTAAGAGGAATCCCATGTACAATGAAAGAGATATCCTATGTAAAATGCCTACCCTACAATTAATTTTAACACAATTGTGCCCTTAACATGCTATAGATTCCATGCTTTTCATTCTGTCAATCCAAATGTTTTTTTTTTTAATTTTGGTTTTTTTTGTTTTATTTTGTTTTTTGTTTTATATAGCATCTCGTCATGCAGCTCAGATTTGTAATGTTCCTCCTGTCTTAGCCTCCCCTGTGCTGGGAATACAGGTGTGTGCTACCATGCCCGGTTTGATGGCCGGCATAGCATATTCGGGGTTCCCAGGCCAGCATGGCATTCGGTCCTGGGGACGGACTTGGGGCCTTGTATTGGAGCAATGCCTATAAAATACTCCACGACAATGAAGAATTCTACATGTAGACAAACTATCCCAGAGGAACATAAATTACAAATGACTTTAAGTGGGCAAGAATCATAGAATATGGCTGCTATGAATACTTCTCAGAGGAGCTGCTAGGAGAAAAATTTCAGCCAACCAAAAGATAACTATAGAAATGACACCAAAAGGCAGATAACAATCACTAAAAATATTTAATTGTATAATTAAGATTACCACAGTTGAAGTTTATGCTGAAGAAATATAATGTGAGTGATATAAGCTACACAGCAAAGTAGAATTCAACTTAAAAAAAAATCAATACTAGACTTCAGGAAGCTGAGGAAAAAGATCACCAGGCTAAACTACATAGTGAGACCCTGCTTCAAAAAACCAAAAAATTAAAAAATTATAGAACCATAAATTAAAAAGTAAACTGGGAACAAATTTGAGCAGGATAATAAGATCTTTCATTAGCAAGAACCTAGAATGAAATGTAATTTGGAATTAACTTATATATAGTTCTACAAAAAACATTAAGAAGGTTAATTGACTAAACTGAGTAAAACACAAAAAAGAAAAGGATAATAAGTAAACTACCTGTTTGTTGTAAAAAAAAAGAAACTAAAAAATAAAAGTTGAGGATTAAGACTAATTATAATTTTAAAAGTGGTAAAATAAAAACATAAATCTCTTTAAATACCAAAAACCTTCATATTGAAAATAAGCAAGCAGATGCGCCAAATAGGCCATGCGATAATCACTTTTTCAAAAGTTATAAATAAGGAAAAATGATATAAATTAATAAACAAATGCCAAGCATTTCTACCATATTAGTAAATGTAAATCAGTTTGATTTATCTTTGATAAGGAAAATCTTTACAGATTAAACCACAAAGTAAGACCCAATGCTATGCCAAACATAAAAGCAAAACACTACGATAAACAGACTGAAAGTGCTAAAGATAAAAGGTAAGCAGGAATACTATTCACAGAGCAAAAATCATGGCAGATATAAAGAAAAATAAACATAAGCATACTAATCTGAGACTTCAATACATTTCTCCAGGATTCATTAGATAAACAAGAAAAGAAAGACAAAATAAATAATGATGGATACACCACAAATAACATAGTTAATATAATGAAAATGATTAGGCTACTATGCACTGTGTGATCTGAAAACCAGAGAGTACATCACCTTTTTAAACAAGAAAACCATAGCAATTTTTCATAAAATGCAAAATTATGGGAATAATATAGACAGCATTCTTTGACAGAGTAACTAAAGACTAATCACAATATTATTAATATTGTAAATACCTTAACAATATCTTAGCAAACTGGATCCAAGAGCTGATCATAAACACAAAACATGTTGTAAAATGGGGTCACATTAGTATACTACTAGAGAGTCCATTAATATAGTTTGTTGTATTACCAAATCCAAATAAAAGTACCAAACAGCTCTCTACAGAAGCTGAAAAAGCATTGAATGAAAATGATCAGCCTTCTTACTAGCAACAAAGAAAACATTGGATGAGATGGAAATAGGCAGATGCTATGTGGTCATGACAAAATGCTTCACTTCAGTTCAAAGCCTTCACATCATTCATTATTTTACTTTTTACTTTTATGGAAATATTTTTATGACATTGGCAAGAATTCACCAGTGGTATTACTATTTCATGTTTCATTATGAGTTGTTTCTCAACACAATTACCCAAAAGAAAGAAATCATAAGTATAAATATTGGAAGAAATTAGTAAAAATATCACTAATTACAGATGCCAGAGTAGCATAACTGGGAGATTAAGGACAGTTCACTAATGACTTCTATAAGCACTAAGATGCCATCTCAAATCATTACTAAAAGGAACTACTCAATATATGATATAGAAATAAGAAAAGTAATACCCATATTTCATATACCACATATACTTTACCTCATACACCATAATGAGTTTAAGTGCAGCCGTAAAACACTAAGTAAAACACTTAGAAGCTTTTCTTTATAAATCTGGATTTAGGAATATCTGTGTAACCCTTATATGTCAAATTCCTAAGTCACAAATCATTTTATTGGTAATTTTTACTATGAAAAATATATAGAGAGAGACAGAAACATCATGAGCTTTTTAAAAGATCAGCAAGGGACAGTATGTGCAACATGTTGCAGACAAACACTTAGACGTCTTAATCTATTAGCTGAAGCTGGATGTCAGGGCTCACACCTGTAATCTGTTAATTCAGGAGGCTGAGGCAGGAAGATTCCTTGAGTTCAAGACCAGCCTGGTCTACAAAGCAAGTTGAAGGCCAGCCTGCAGTACATAGTGAAACTCTGCCTCAAATATTCTCAATATCCCTGTCTCAAATAGATAGATAGATAGATAGATAGATAGATAGATAGATAGATAGATAGATAGATAGATAGATAGATAGATAGATGACAGATAGATAGAGATAGATAGACAGACAGACAGATAGATGATAGATATTAGACAGACAAGACCATAATTCAAAATATAGAAGAATGAAATAAAATTGGCTTTTGAGTAAATGGCAAGATATTTCACTCATTAAAAAAGAGAACTATTAAAAAGAAACCTATAGATAAAGTATCATCTTCTACCTCTCAGTTGATAAAAATCCAAAATTAGTTTAAAAACTGTGAGTAGAACTCTTGGGGGAAAAGTATTTTCTCTTATCTTTCTGATAAGCATATAAATTGAGAAATGTGCTATTATCTATACAAATTATAAATGCTTATCTCCCAGCCTATAATTTTTTTCATTGGAAGAAACTCTAGCAATACATTAATAATATATGAAACATATGTACAAGATTACTTGTTGCAGGGCCTGCCAAATAGCTCAGCAGATTAAAGTGCCTGCTTAGGCAGACACAGTGGATGGGTTTCAATCCCTGGCATGCCATGCCAACCCACCATGGGGTCACTTTGAGACGGCAAATGGGATTGGGAGTGGTGGTGCTTGCCTGTAATTCCAGCAATTGGGAGGCTATGAACAGGCGGATCACTACAAGTCCAGTCTACAACCCTGGAGACCCTATACTAAAAAAAAAAAAAAAAAAAGAAAAAAAAGAAAAAAAAATTACTTGTTGCATCGAACATATTCTAACATCCATCACTGTGCAAACAGCTAAGAAATAGTTGCACACATATGTGATTATAAGTAATTGCTAAACCTAAACGGAAACACTGTATGTACTAAAACTGGGTAGTACCTAACGTATGTTACGTGAAAAGTGTAACTAGATGAAAATAAAACAGTATAAAGTACCATTTGTTAGGGCTGGTGAGATAGTTCAGGAGACTAAGTGCCTGCTTAGGCAAGCGCATGGACCAGGGTTCACATGCTGCACTGGCTCTGCCCCTTGGCTCACTGAGCGAGCCACAAGACCATGCATGGTGGTGCATGCCTGTAATCCTGCTGGCGAGGCTGAAAAATTGGAGGACCACTATGAATCTGAGCTTCATAGTGAGACAGTGAGATGGCAAATGAGACTGGGCACAGTGGCATATACCTGTGATCCTAGCTCTGCATAGTGAGACAACGTACCAAATACATATAAATAAATAAATAATAAATAAAATATAATTTGTTGAATGAAAAGAGAAAATATATAAATCATCTTCTGTTGTGTAAAAAGAGGAGACATAATATATATTTTCTTTTACATGCAGAAAAGAATTCTAGAAGTGTTCTTGGGGAGCAGGCAGTAGCTGTTACCCATAGGGTAAGAATCAAGGGGCATGTGAGTGGGGAACATGGCTGTGCACTTTTTACTGCACAACACATTAGGCATTTTTGAACTATAAGAATGTGTTATTTAGGGCTCTGGAGATAGCTCCGCGGTCAGCCTTGCCTGGCCAGCAGAAGGACCCTGGTTTGATCCCTTGTACCACACGCCACACCGGCCCCCTGACCACCAAGACCCTGCGTGGTGGCACATGCCTGTAATGTCAACACTAGGGAGGCTGACACAGAAGGATCAGTACAAGTCCAAGCTACGATAGTATGGAGACCCTGTTTCAAATAAATAAATAACGATTTTTTAAAATTTATATAAAAAGAAAATGTCTTTTCTATTCAGAATTAAATTTTAAAATGTTTAAATAAAAAAGAAAGAGCTATTTACTATAAAGCTACTACTAGTTTGTAGGTTTTTTGTTGTTTTTCTTAGTGATATATATTATGTAATGTGTGTGATAGAAAAAAAATTTAATGACATTAATTGTCTACATCTCACCATATATTATTTCCTTTTTAATAAAAATTTAACATTTGCATAATCCTTAATATTTTCACCAGGCAACTACATATAAGGCTAAAGAATAAAACTGATGAATTTTGCCTCTCAATGGCTTCCCAAAATTGTTAACCAAGGGTATACAGTTTTCCAGCCACAGCTTCTAGTTGGCAGAATGTTTGCTAGTACTAAGAATTGAATGCAGAGCCTTTGCACTGAGCTGTATGCAAAGTACTGTTTGTTTGTTGGTTTGTTTTTTATTTAGAGATGGGGTCTTGTTAAATTTCTAAATTGTCCAGGCTGGACTAGAACTTGTGATTGTCCTGTATTGTGCTGCCAGACTGCTAAGATTACAGGCACGTACTATCTTGCTCAACTCACAGTTTTATAATCAAACTGTTTTGCTTTTTAAGTCTTTATTTTTTAAAAAAAAGCAGATTCAGGTTCACAGCAAAACTGAAAAGGAGAAAGAGATTTCCCATTTGCTTTCTTTTCCCACACATGTGGAGCCTCCTGTGAAACCAACATCTCCCTACTAGAATGGTATTATTTGTTACAATTGCTGAACCAATCTGATGGCTTAGTTATCATTGCAAGTCCATATTGAACAGTTCATGATGAATGTCACACCTTACACGGGTTTAGACAAATGCACAGTGGCAAATGCCAGCCACTAGAGGACTATCCAAGTGTTTTTTCATTGCCTTAAAACTTCCCATGTTCAGGCCAGTGAGATAGCTCAGCAGATTAAGCACCTGCTTAGGCAGGTGCAGGGACAGCGGCTTGGTCCCCCACCACATGCACCAGCCCTGCCCCTAGCGCAGGCTGAGTGGGCCAGGGCACTGCTGTAGTCCCAACACTTGGGAGACTGAAAATGGGAGGATCATCATGAGTCAGAGCTGCATAGTGAGACCCTGTAGCAACAAAATACATATACATAAATAAATATAAAAATAAATTAGAAAGCAAACTCCCCATGTTCTATTCATCTCTCTTTCCCCCTACTAACCTCTACAACCCCTGATGATACTGTCTCTAGGGTCTTTTGTTTTACGGAATGAAATTTATTTGGAATTATAGAGTCCTTTCTGATGGCTCCTTCGTTTAGTGATGTACATTTAAATTTTTCCACATCATTTCACAACTTAATAACTCATGTCTTCATAACAGTGAATATTTCACTATCTGTATATACCAGGGTTTATCCACTCACCTACTAAACAGCATCTTGGTTGCTTCTAAACTTGGACAATTAGGAATAAATCTGTTATAAATATCCTTGTGCAATTTTTATGTGATTCCTTTGGGTAAACTGAGTTAACACCAAGAAGTAGGTCTTAGTATCTAAATACACATAAAGGTAGGTTTAGCTTTATAAGGTATTACTTAACTTTTATGTTCTCCCCAACAGTCAAGAAGAGGTTTTGTTAGACATCAGCCTGACAGCTCAGCAGACTAACGCGCCTGCCGAGGCAGAGCACAGTGGCCAGAGTTCCACCCTGGAGTGCTGTGCTGGCCCTGCCCCTAGGAGAGCTGAGAGGGTGACTGAGACTGGGCGTGGTGGTGCATGTCCATAATCCCAGCACTTGGTAGGCTGAAAACACTATGAGTCCTATCTACATAGTGAGACCCTGTAGACCCTGTCCTAAATGCAGAAAAGAAGAAGGACAAGGATGAGGACAAGGACATGGCAAGGGCAAAGAGAAGAATTTTTGTTGATCTATATCTTGCCTATATTCTTTTTGTCTTGTCAATATTCTGGGCTTTGGCTTGTATAATGCATACATAGTAAATTTCATTGTGCCATTAATTTGTACCATCATTATGTTAAAAAATAAAATTTTGCTTAGAATATTGAAAAATATTTGTGCTAAACATAAACAGCAATAAATATATATAGTCATACAAAGATTTTAGTTTTGAAACACACTAATTTTTTAATTGAGAAATGTAAATGCCTAGTATATTAAATGTAAGAAATGACATTTACTAGTCATTTGTCCCAAATTTTTTCAGCTGTTTGGAAACAAATAGTACAGAATCATTTCCTACTTCCCCACCCCAACATTTGCAACCATCCCAACTCCAGATGAGCCACTACAGTACATTGTCCTCTTGCAAATTTTCCCATCAACAGTGTACTTCAACCCTGAAAAACTATCTTTCAAAATAGAGAAAAAAGACTCTTTCAATGACAAAGAACAACTGAAGTGAATTATGACCACCAAAGCAACCCTATGCAGAGTACTGAAAGATATTCTGGATAGACATAAAAATAATCACAGTTCCAAGAACAACAGAAACAAACTAACAAGCATGGCAAGCAATTAAACAAATGGGGAAAACAGGGAACCAACAGTAGGAAAATACCATGACAAGGATAAGTCTGAAGTATCATTATAACCATCAGTGTAAATGGCTCAGTTCACCAATAAAAAGAAACAGACTGGCAGAGTGGATCAAGAAACAAAGTCCAACAATATGCTATATACACAAAACACACTTAGTACCAAAAAAAAAAAATTAGAGACTGCAAATCAAAGGATGAAAAATAATCTTCCGTGCAACAGGACCCAGAAAAAAACAGGGGAAACTTCTTCTTGCAGACAATGTGAACTTCAAACCAAAATGAACAGAAGAGATAAAAACATAGCTACATACTTGTAGGAAAAGAAGAAGTTAAACTAGCATTACTTGCAGATGCCATAATACTCTACACAGAAGACTCAAAATCTCTACCAAGAGACTCCTAGACTTAATATTCATGTTTAGTTACATAGCTGAATACAAAGTCAGTATTCAAAAAATCAATAGCATTCTTGTATGCAAACAACAAACTCAGTGAGAGAGAAATGAGAAATTAGGGAAACCACACCTTTCCCAATAGCAGAAAAAAGTGAAGCACTTGAAAATCAATGTAACAAAGAAAGTAAAGGATCTACATATTGACAATTACAGTACTCTGTAAAGGAAATCAAAGAGGACATCAGAAAATGAAAAGATATTCCTTGCTCATGGAGAAATAGAACCATTAGAGTGAAGAATGGCCATATTCCCAAATTTGCTATACAGGCTTAATGCAAACTTGATCAAAATAACATGCCTAAATTTCAGAGTAGCAAAGGCTGTCCTGGGCAAAGCAGGAGACACTACAATCCCTGACTTGAAATTATACTATAAGGCTACTATGATAAAATCAGCAGTGGCATAAGATTAAAGCAGATCTGAGGATCAATAGAACAGATCAGAAGATGCAGACACTACTACAAACACAGTCATCCACCTTATCTTTGACAAAGGTGTCAAACATGTTTACTAGAAGAAAGGTCATCTCTTTAATAAATGTTGCTGAAAATTTACTTTTCACATTTCTGCATTTCCCATGTCTTTCACCATGCACTAAAATAGAGTCAACATGTGTCAAAGATCTAAGTATTAAAACAGAAACACTAGATCTGCGGAAAGAGAAAGGAGGTAGAAATCTTGAAGATACAGGTCTCTAGACAGAAACTTTATGAACAAAATTCAAACCACACGGGAAACACTTCAAAAAACCAACAACTAGGATCTCATCTTACTAAAAAAGCATTTTGCATGTCAAAATAAATCACCAACAGAATGAAGACATCCACAGAATATGAAAAAATATTTTTAGTTAGTTGTCCCCCAAAGAACTTATTTTTAAAACACAAAGAATTGAAAAAAAATCAAACTTCTATGAAAAAATGTTCAACATCATTGATCATTTGAGAAATGCAAATTAAAACAACACTGAGATTTCATCTCACCCCAAAAAGAATGGCTATTATCAAGAAATCAACCAATGACAAATTCTGGAGGGGTTATGGGAATACAGGAATACTTCTCTGTTGGTGGCAGTATAAACTGGTACAACCACTTCGGAAGTCAGTGGGGAGATCCTTCAAAAAACTAGGATTAAAAGTCCCATTCAACCCAGTTATTCCTTGTCTATATATTTTTCCAGAAAAACTAAAAACATCGTACCATAGCGTTATATGTGAACCCATGGGTATAGCAGCACAATTTGTCACAGATAAATCTTGGAAACGATCTAAATGTCACTCAACTGAAGAATGGATAGAAAAATGATGTAGTATTTTATACAGTGAAGTAACACTCAGATATAAAGGACAAATTTGTGACATTTATAGGGAAACGGATCCAATTTATTTCATGTGAGACTGAAATAAATCAGTCTCACATGTATAAACATCATATAGTCTCCCTCGTATAAGAAGCTGAAAGAATAAATGAGACCCAAAATGTGCAATAGATATTGTGAAGTAAGAAGAAATTGCTCAAAAGGAAACAGAAACCAGAATAGGGGAAAGGAGAAAAGAAGGGAGAAAAAGCAATAACAAATAATAAATAAGAGATAGTTGAGAAAGTTGTGCTACTAACTGCCATTAGTTCATTGAAAATGTGCTATGCCTATATTATATAATTTTTCAGGTCTATATCTTGTAATATGAGCAACACTTTGAAAATAACAATATGCAATGTACTAACCGTTATTACACTCCTACAATCTTGTTTTGAAATTTTATACCTTTTTTTGTTGTTTATTTTACTTTTTTTTAATAAAAAGGTACTTCAATTCTCATGTCATAGCTCAATCAACAACGAAATCCAGTTCCACGTCCTTCTGATAAAAATAAGTAACCAACATACATGACACAAAACTTAATGTTTAATATTATATCTCTAAATTAAATCAATTAAATAATTACCATGCAGATAATACATATTTCTATGTATTACATGGACTTTTTATTTCCATGCCAAAAACTGCGGGCAGTAAAGACTTACCGACTTTTTTTTTTTTTTTCTTGTACTAGGAATCAAACTCAGGACCTAGTGCCAGCCAGGTAAGCACTGTGATGCTGAGCTATCTCCCCAGGCCAAGCATTTAAGTTTTTATAACAACTGAATTTGATACTTCTTGCACAGACAAATACTGCTTCTTAATATTTCAAAGCCACCTGTACAACTTAGCCCTGGAAAAGGTATTTAGACTCTTAAGTCATCAGTGGCCATAATGAGCAACACAATGCAAAGGAATAGAAACATACTCAATGGGGGGGGGGGGTAGGCGGGGTCCTGAGAATTAAACTCAGGACCTTGCACTTGCCAGGCAAGTACTGTGCCACCGAGCTATATGCCTGGCCCAAAACGTACTTTCAATTCAACTCACATTCAGTCTGAACTTGAACCCACTGTTGAGTAACTATGAGTTACTTTTCTCTCATTGCTGGGACAAAAATAAGTAGTACTCAAAGTTAAAGGGAAAATTTTAGCTTACAGTTTATAGAGATTTCAGTCCATAATCTGGTTCAAAGCAAGACAGCTTGGCAGAGGGGGATCACAGAGGTGGGGGAATCACAGTTGAGGCTGAACAGAAGGCAGCAAGGGACCTCACCAGTGTCCTTCTGCCCCCTTTATCTTCTGGAGGCTACACAGGGCAGGTACCATGCACACACTTCATTTCAGTACTCATGAGCCTCGCATTGCACAATGAATCAACTCCAGAACCACACACTCTCCAACCAGCCACCTCTGAAAATCCCCAGCTAGGACTGCATGAGGCTTTCAGAGGACATCTAAACACAAGCTATAACACTGACAAAACACATTCATAGCAGGAAGAGAGCTTCCTGTTCTTTTTATGAAGCTTTGTAACCTTGGTTTCCAGGCTCTGTGTTTTGGAGCAAAAAAGAAGAATCACTTCCTGATGATTTTTCTACTGAAGAAAACTTCCGTTTAAAAAAATGATTAAGAAATGAACACGCTGCGCCTAAAGATATACAAGTGATAATATTTTTGTTCTAATTGAACTGAAAATCCAATCACACATGATTGTTTTTATCTAACTAACGAGGCACCAGAATTTTTTAAAAATGTTAAACTACTGTTTTCTGGGCACTTTTAAGAGGTGTTCAGTATTACAAAGACTGAACAAACCACATAATTATGACAATTTCTATGGTAACTAACAAAATTTTAAAATCAAACCCACTCTCAAGGATGCCCACACAAAGTTCTCAGCATTCACATCCACTTCCTGCTCAATGTAGTGTGCATGCTGAGAACTGGCTACATAAAGGCCACGCCATCTTGCAGCCAGTGAGCAAAGTTTCCTCCGTTAACTCTGCTACTTTATTCTCACTCGGTTTCTCTGTGTGACAGACAGCAGCTCTTGCAGCTCTCCATTCAAAAATGGAGACCTGAGAATTGCCTGCCGGTTTGTAGAAACTCCATACGGGGCCTGGAGCAAACACCATGCTAAATTAACAATACCTCCCATATGCTTTCTCCTCCCTGTACTCACAGTCATGAAAATAAGGTCTCTAAAAATAACTCTCCTATCACATAATGTATCTTCTTTCTGCTTGTGAATCAGATCATTTCACTCTGTCTCATTTAATTTTCTAAAACCAACTCCTTTAGATCCATGGGAGCCCTTCCTCAAATAAATGCCACACAGGGAAGCTGATATGTGATAGAATTGTAAATGTTGTAAATGGTTCGCCTTAAATTTGGTTAGAATGTTGTTTTGTTTGCCAAAATGACAGAACTTTAAGAATCTTTCAGCTCATTGTGATCCAGTCATAAGAAAGACACCCTAGGGAGATTGAAGTCATTGTATGACACTAAAAAGATGGGTCTCCTGAAACTCACAACAGTCTAATCAGGAAGAAAGAAGTCACTGGACAGAATTCTGCTTCTCAGCCAACATCACTGAACCACTTTCTCTTCCTGTTCTCTGTCTTATGAGGTAGAAACAGGAACTTTGAAGTCACAAAAGTCAGAAGTAGTGAGTTGCATCTTCTTAGCAGGACTGATACCAAGAAAGGAAAGTTGTGAGCTCATCTACTAGGTCCTACGAACCTAGGGGAATCCATTACTAAGAAAGAAACTGTCCTAACTCACAGCAGAGATATTGTCATAATCATGATAACTAACAAGCTAGCACTCACTGGAAGCTTATGAAGTGCTTTAAATAAATATTTCTGAAACAGATGATCTGTTCTCCTAACCTGCTACATGTCAGATGTTCTGTGTTCATATCTCCTGAAATTGAAGAATGAATTACAAAGGACAAAAAAAGTTCAAAAGAGGAAGTAGTTCCCCTCATCCCTTGCGTAACTATGCTACGTCTAGCCTTTGTAACCTCCTCCCAAGAGTCTGCCTTCTTGGGTTGCGCCTCCAGCCACAATTCTGATGCCTTCCCCTCTCACTGGCTTCCTTGGGTCCAGTCCCTCTCTGCCTATATAATAACATTTATTCAACTTAGCTACCCATAATAGCTCCACTTAGTCCTCATTTCCAGGGTACCACTGCTATCCCCACTTTACAGATGAGAAAATCAGTACACACAAGAGTAAGCAACAAGTTCGGCCTTAGAGTGGAATTAGTATTTAAACCCAGATAGCCTGTTCTCAGTTTTTAAAACCTGAAAATAGTGTAAGAGTCAGAGAAAATGTTCAGTACTTTCATTTAGACTCTTAGCTTTCAAAGTCAATACCAAAAAGGGGGAAGCAAAACCCATAACCTACAATACAACTTTTGATGGGGCTAATGTTTAATAGAAGGCTTTTTCTATAGTTGGCACGCAGTCCAACTGACATGGAGGTCAGAAAAACTGGGGCCCTCCCAACCAGCCTGTGGCGGCACACCTGAGTGGCCACCGCAGTATTTTTAAAAGCAAATGTAATATTGGTAACAAGGAAGCAAGTAGGTCCAAAGAAGAAGCAACTGAATTATTTTTGATTTATGGCTAGAAGACAGAGGTCATTCAAAACAGCTACTTTAATAATTTCAAATTTATGCCCATGAAAATATTCTTTACATTTTCTCTGTTATTCTTTATATCATTGTCATGTTATATCATTGTCTGTTACTGCTGTGATCAATTAGCACAAATGTAATAGCAGAAAACATTGGAAGTTAAGTATGGTATAGCTCAGGCTAGAAGGGGTCTTCTCAGGCATTGTACTTCTGCAGTTTCTAGCAGAGAATCTGTTTTTTTTTTTTTTTTTTTTTTTTTTTTTTCTCATTTGAATTGAATGCACAGTTTTTAAAGTTTAAGGGTAAAACTAAAGTTCCCATTTTCTTGCTTTGCATAAAGTGAGGCCCAGTGCAAGCTCCAAGAAGCCACCTATTCCTTGGCTCAGGGACCCCTTCCCTCACCTTCAAAGCCAGTGCCAGCAGCATGAGTCCCTCCAGTCTACCTTCTCCCATGACATCTCTGGCCCAATGCAGAAGACCCCTTCCTCATGCCAACAGTAGATCTACAGTCAGTCCAAGATCATTGCTTAAGCTTAAAGTTCACACTTCCAATTACTCCTGCAAAATTCCTTTGCCAGATGAGGTAGCACTCTCAGTTCTACCCCATTCTACATATTTATATACCTGCTTCTGGATAGTAAGTAGTGCATGAACTTCTTTCTGGATCATTGTTTTGGTTCTTCATTCATGAATAAGAAGCCAGTTGAAAAATTTTATGTTTTACTTTTTCTCTTTGATTTTTATTGAGGCATAATTGATGTACCTTAAACTACATATCTTTATTATGTCCACTTTTATGAGTTTTCATGAACATACACTATGTACCCATAAATTCATCAGCACAATAAAAACAATGAATTTATCCATCAACCTTAAAACTTTTCATGCCTGTTGGTAACCTACTCCTCCTGCCATTTCTACAGCCCCATCTGTTTTCTGTCATTATAAATCTTTGTACACTTTCTAGAATTTCATATAAAAGAAAGTATACAGAATGATTTCTCTTTTTGTTTGGTTGGTTTGGCTTCTTTCACTCAACATAATTATTCCACAATCCAAAATTGTGGCATGAATCAGTAATACTACATGACACACCCATCTACTCCTACTTACTATGCTTTTATTTTTTTTCTGTCCAGAACAGTGTGTTGTAAAAAAAAAAAATCTTTCTTAACCCCCTCATCTATCTCAACATCTCAGAGATAAATACAAATTCCAGGAGAATTTAAGTACTTAAGATCCATGACACTCAAACAGTGCTTCATTATATCAGTATTTGTCTGGGTTTCTGGTACAGGGGTAGAAGAGGGTTGTTTGAGTTAATTAGTTTACTTTAGTTTTGTTTAGTTTTATTTGTTGATGATAACATAGTGGCCTTCACACTATGTTACATACTTAGCTGTATTCTTATTTTTGAAACTGGGTCTTATAAAGCCATTAAATTGTCCAGGCTGCAGCTAAACTGGTGATACTCCTGCCTCAGCTTCCCAGAGTGCTGAGATTATACGCATGTGTCATCAAGTTTTACCATATCAGTTCATTTAGGCTACATAAAAACTATTAAGAAAGGAGTCACTTTGCTGTGGTTGCATACTTCGAGCTGGGCTTTGTTGGGTGGTTCTTCTGCTAGGATGAGCTAGGCTTCCTCAACAGCTATAGTCATCAGGGAGACTGGTAAAACCAATTGAATAGCTTGTTCATCTTGGTAGCTCATTCTGGCTGCCAGCAGAGTGCAGAGGTGACGTGACACAGGTCTCCAGGAAATTGATGTCGGCTGGTGTTCAGCTGGCTGCAGTCATAAGGCTCCCAAGAGCAGCAGCAGCAGGTAAGCGGCAATGCACAACTGCATTACAAGCTTGGGTTTGTTAATCTCCTAATGGACACAGTAAATCACATGCCCAAGCTCAGGCAAAAGGAATAAGAACTTCATCAGCAGACAAAATATCACACAGAAATATGGCAAAGGGCATAGAAAAGAACAGAATTGGTACCCATTTCCACACCTAATTCTCCCTTTCCTTCCCATCCTAAATTTTCTCACCACTGATTTCTGCTTCAAGCCATATGTCAAATTTAAGTTCCTTACCCATCACTGAGCAGAGTCTATTGTATTTCCTCTAATTTAACAATGATTTTATTTATTCCTAACTCCAGAGAGCTTTTTCAGTCACCATTTCACTTGGAGCCTCAGTATCACTTGGCATAATCTACTCTGTTGGCTTCCATGACACTTTTCCTTATTAGATACTTCTTCATGGTGTACTTTATAGAAAATATGTATGGTTGGTGCTACACACAAACACACACACACACACACACACACACACTCAAACTTCATTTGCTTAATGAATGATTGAGTGAATAAATGAAAGAACAAATAGAATAGGGTGATGTTTCCCCATCCACTGATAAAATGCTGAAGCCTGCCGGGCTTCAGCTTCTGTTTATATGCGGATGACTTCCAGCTTCCTATCTCCAGCCCATGTCTCTGGTGTATTTGAGACATGCGGATGCAACCTCTGCTGCACATGCTCCCCACTGTCGCGCCAAAGCCAACCCACTAGAACCTGATCTCTCTAACCTCCTTCCCAGACCTGTTCCACTTCCAAGTTTCCTCCACACTCTATCTAGTCACCCAAACTACAAATCCAGGTATCATTGTTGGCTGCATCCTATGGGTCACCGAGTCCTATAAGCCCCTACTTCTCTATATCCTCCCCTTTCTCTCCAACCCCATCATTTCTACTTTGACTGAAGTTCTCATTTATCCTTCCCTTAGGTTCCTACAATCACCACCTACCTCAGTGCTTGCTAAAAGTATCTCATGATAGGGATTCTTGGAGATGATTTTTGAAAAGACAGATGACTGGACACATTGCAAACCTTCTGGGTCAGAGGCTACTGGAAAAGAGGCTACTGAGGATCTATTCACTTTATCTTTTTTATTTATTTATTTGTTTGTTTGTTTGTTTTGCAGAACTTGGGATTGAACTCAGGCCCTTGTGCTTGCCAGGGAAGCACTTATTCCACTGAGCCATCTCCCTAGCTTTATTGTTTTTAAAATAATTTTGTTGAGAAAGAAGTAGCAATGAAATAGTTTCAAAACAGGTTAGTAGGACAGTTACAATAATTAATACAATGCATATTGTTGTCTTTATAGTAGTTATTCATAGTATACGATGCAGACATGATATTTTGTGTAAACACTATTAGTTCAACAGTTTCTTTTCATTGAACTGAGAGAAGGTAGCTGTATATCTATGCTATTTTGTATATACAGATACATTCTTTTTCACTACAAAATGGTCCTTCATTTATATCCCCCTTTTTTTACTTTTGTATGAGATGTGCATTACATTGCCATTCATATATTATAGGTGCATTAATTCAGCAGAGTAATCTAATATAGTCCAGTAGTCCATAATAGTAGTGGGTTTTCCGTAAGACCGGCAATGTCAGAAGTTGTTGACTTGAGCCTTTTACAGCTCAGCATATAAATATGTCTTTACTTTTTATACCTCGTTTTTATACTTTTCTGCTGGATGGTTAAGAACAAGATAAAGCAAGACCTATATAACAAAAAATGTCTTTTGTATCTAACAAGCTTATTCACTTTAAAAGTGCCCCAAATGAGTCCTTATCAGGGAAGTTAGGGAAATACTGTCCTAATTCACCTTCCTATCTCCTGAGCTTCTCCTACCCTATAATCCATTCTCTATAGCACTGTCAGAGTGGCCTGTTCAAAATGCCAATCTACTCTTATCAGTTGTTCATTTTAAATATTTCAAAGTTGCTCTGATGTTTAGGATATTAGGCACATTTTCTCTACCAGTCTTCAAACCTTCATAGCCTTTGTCTTTCAATGCTCCTCAGCCATCAGCCCTATACTCTGCTCTTCATTCTTTCCTAAATGAAGCCTGTATGGCCTTTCAGGCCTCTTCACCAGGTGTCCTGGTAACTACACACATGTACTACCTCTCCCCTTCAGTCACTCATCATTATTTTCTATAATATATAAGGCAGACACTTCTCTAGCTGCTTTGGAAATATCAACTCATTTATTCAACCCACTAGCCCTATGACAGTGTTATGACTTGTGTCTAGATGTCCCTCCAAAGCCTTATCCAGTCATCAGTGGGTTTGCTTGTCTGTTTGTTTGTTTGGGTTTGTTTGTTTGTTTTTATAGGAGGCTGGATCTAGAATGTATGATGGTGGCTCATTAAGGGTGTGTGAGTACTAAATCAGTCCACTGATTGGTAGCCTAGGTAGAATATAAAAATGGCAGAAGAAAGGTGCTACTGGCCTGGTGGCTTACTGCTTCCCTTGTTAGCTTCTGCCTAACTTTGTCTTCTGCCATGCCCATCTGCCATGCCAGCCAATTATGAACTAAAACCTCTGCAAACTGGAAGCTAAATAAACCTTTCCTCCTATAATATTCATGTTGGGTATTCTGTCTCAGCAATAAGAAAAATAACTAAGTCAGATGGGTAATTTGTAGGTCAGATTTTTGTCCTTACTCATGAAGAAAAATGAGGGACAGCAATGTTGGATAATGTGCCTTGGGCCATACATAGTCATCATCAAATATAAGAGTTGAAAGAGTCCAGACAGTTTGCCTGTGCCTTACCTATATATTCTACCACCTCTCCTTCATGCAGTTGAACCCACTGTATTTCAGTGTTCAGCTCATGAACTAGTACTTCCTGGAAGCCATAGATTTCTCGGTTGGAATTAGCATGTATATCTAATTGTTTCACAGCATTTACAGTATAGTTAAAGTCCATTTTTCTTAGGTCACACAGTGGGTTATGCATTCATTAACAGAAGAAACAAATTTTTATATCCCCAAACTCAGCATGATGCCCAGCATGACCAAGAGACTAATTGAACCCAGTTTTTTTTCCAAGAAGCTAATTATACACTGAATAAAAAAATGCAAGAATAAATGCAGAGGTGAATTGGTGCACAAATGAATTTATAAAAAAGCATCAGGAACATCAACAACAATCTGAATATTCTGCCTCTGAATTTTCAAGTCACTTGCTTAGCAGTTCATAAAGATTTTGAGTTTGAGGTCTATCAGTATCTATCTTGTATCAAAAATAAACTTTTGTTCCATCTTACAAATTCTATAAATTTTCATGGGAATTCAAATTAAATGGATAATAGGACGTTTATTTGTTTAATCTGCTCAGTAGGTTTCTTATGTTTTTTAGTGTCATGGATGAAAGTTAAAACTTTTTCTAGACATTTCATGTTAGCCCTGCTTTCCCTTTAAATTTTTCACTCCAAAATGTTGAATAAAGCAGGTCCCTTTTTGTGGTCGGAAAGTTTGGCTTTACATAGAACCTTTTAACACACTACTGTCAGCGCCTGATTCTGGGTCATTTTTTAGCCTCTAACTTTCACTTCCTTCCTTAAATAGGTCTTTGGGATGAATCATCTCCAGCCACTCTGTGATTATGTGGAAACCAGGTATGCAGCTCAGAACCGAGTGGGATATGCTGAGGTCCTCCCTGCCTTGCATCATTCTGTGATCTGACTTTTTTGTTTTTTTTGCATTCCATAAAATTTTGATTGACTAAGGTGTGCTGGATTTTGTTTGAGCCTTTGGTTCATTAGCACTTCCAACAAAAGTTGGAGGAAACAGAGAAATGGGTAAAGCTCACATTCACTGGATTTCAGCGTATTGGCATTTCTGCTTGCAAGATGGATTTGGTGGAAAAGAACCTGAATGAGACTTTGATAACATTACTCAAATTTCTCCTATATCCCATGTCATTTTTTAAAACTATGTATGCTTGTGTGTATGTATATGTGTAATCATTAATCAGGCATAGAAACAGAACCCCTGGGCTGCTTAAATACTCACTTCTCAGCCTATAATCTGTGAATGCTTCATCAAACTCATTCCTACAATGCACATGCTGATCTGATATTTGTAACTATTTGCTTACTGAATCAGTTTTAGAAAATAAATCTTCATAGAAATTTCTTCAATGGTGGTTACTGATTGTGTCAGATATGTATGCCTGCCCATGAATGTTAATATGAAAATAAAACCCTACTTTGAATATAAAAGGAAGAAAACCAGAATATCAAAACCTTACATGCTAGAAAATACTAGAATGGATTACAGAAAAGGGAATTGAGACAAGAGATATTGTCTTTCAGCCTTCCACATGAATGACCTAAATACACATGATCCTAACATACACTTCTATAGCTGAAGGCTATTTCCTGAGTGAATGGCAGCTGCACTAAGCACACAGCCCCACACATACAAATGCACAGTACACAATACTGTACTTCTGTGCAAATGAACTCAGCTACCAACAGTAACTTCAGAATATCTTAAACAATTTACTTCCTTTCTTCCCAATATCATGAAGAGAACATAGAATTTTCCCCTAGAAACATCCTTCAAAATCTCCCTGATCTCTTTCTGACAAGCCACCTTCAGTCTTCATGGTTACTCTCACTCCAACCCCCTTCTTTGGGCCATTTCTTCTTTGACCCTTTTTCACTTTCCTCTCTGGTCTCTCTGTCCTGTCTTGGTTATGGTTGGCGATGAACACACTTCCTGCTCCGCTCTATCACCTGGCAGGCCTAGTTTCTCTCTGTTGCCATTCTCCACTCCTAAGATCCAAAGCAGGCTATATTTTAACATTGTTTCTCTTCTTAGAAGACAACAGAACTGAAGCAGTTTCGCAAAGTCAGAATATTCTTTAGCAGGCTGAAAAGATTCTGGGGAGTTGTTTCTTGCCCTTAGAGAGGCAAAAATGTTTCTTAAAATCTACCAAATCTGTTGCTGGATTTTGTTAGAGCTTTGCACATGGTTCCTTTAATCTCGTGGCTATTAATGACTATTACTGCATTTGAACACCTCAGAAAATATTAGCAATTTCAGAGGTTTCTCTGCTAGAAAGTAGTTAGAAGTAGCATAACACATGCATCTTCTAACATTCTTATCCAAAAAATAACAGCAAAAGAGGCCAATTTCATTTTCTTAATTTTATGAAGAAATGCATGAGAACACAGCTATTGTTCCCACACTAATTGCTGTGATTGTCTAGAGATCTTTATTGTCTTACTAGCTCTTATCCCTGTACTTATAATGCCATCATAACAAAATACACAAAGCTACCTATGCATCCTAAGCAGTATTGTTCTGTACATGATGTAAAATAGTAAGATTTAGTGATTAGGTAGGAGCACTTAGAGAGGGTCTAGATAGAAGGCACTGTGCACTGGGTGCTACCAGGAGTTTAAAAGAATTAAAAGGAATTGTGTTTCAACAACAAGGGACTACAAACACAAAGTAAGTTGTTGTGAACTGAACTAACAAACAACAACAAAAAATGCGTGCATGCACACACTTCTAGCAAGCATTCCCAAACAAAACTCCAGCTGTGTGGTTGCTCTCAGAGCATGCACGTGTTGCCAGATTTGGTTACAAATCTGAGCAAATCAGAAGAGTCACATAGAGAAGACAGAGGGAGAAGAGGCAGCAGTTGGCAGCACATGACTGGTGGAAAGTCCTGTGGCTTCACTGAGCCTCCCCGTTTCTTCACTAGGCCAATGTCCTCCTCTTCAATAAGCTGTAAAGACCAAATGAAGTTGCACAAGTGTGCCTAGCGTGGAGCACTCCCTAGCAGCCCGTTCTTTTTCCACAGTGAATTTGACTTCGACTTCTGACTCTCAGTTTATGGTAAATTTTGTGTTTTCCTGGAAGTTCTGCTTGTTTATCCCCAAGATTAAAAACAGGACAAAAAAAAAAAAACTATTTCTGCTGACCATGTACCAATCAGCTTTCCATACAGGATTGTTTATGTTTAAAACATAGAACCACATAGATCACTAAGACTGAAATATTAAATATATTACTAACGAAAGCTATCCATCTAAATGCTTAGTAGTTTTAAAATTGGGAAGCAATCACAAAAAGAAAAAATGTGAACAAGCTATGAATTCATACCAGGGATAAATTATTAATATTTGGCATTTCCTTTTAATATATCTTCATACACATTCATTTTTTTCTTACTATTTGAAATTACACTACCTATCTGGCTTTGAATCTTATTCTTTTAAGTTATATAGGAGGTATCTTCATGGTATCTGATTTTTTTAATCATAACTTTAATGGAAATCAACTATACATAAGTATACTCTAAATTTAGCCACCTACTTATTATTCATCCTTTCCAATGATTCAGATTTTTCAGTTTAAGCAGAATTTTAGGTGGTAGCAGTGATGTTCATTAGTTGGAAATAACATTTTGAGCCAGGGAGACAGCTCAGTGGCATAAGCACTTACCTGACAAGCACAAGGTCCTGAGTTCAATCCCCAGTTTAAGAAAAAAAAAAAAAAGGGGGGGGGGGGGGGGAACTGGGGAGACAGCTCAGTGGCATAAGCACATGCCTGGCATGTGCAAGGGCCTGAGTTTGATCCTCGATACTCCTCTGAAAAAACTTTTTGACCAATGTGATATGAACATTACATACTGGACCCTGACAAGAAAGAGACAATGAGTATTAGCTCGGAAGAGAAGAGGGCCGGCGGTATAGCTCAGCGGATTAAGCGCTTGAAGAGGGCCGGTGGTATAGCTCAGCAGACCAAGCGCTTGCTTAGGTAAGTGCAGCGGCTAGGGTTCGATCCCTGCTTCCGCTTGCCGCACCAACCCGCCTTCGGGTGCGCTGAGCCAGAGATGGAGTCCGGGGGTGGTGGCGCGCGCCTGTAATCCCAGCACTAGGGAGGCAGGAAGCAGGAGGATCACTGTGAATGTGGGCTGCATAGTGAGACCCCGTGTACAAAAACAAAAAAAAAGAAAAGAGAAGGACATAGAATTCCATCACCTTTGATATGCTGTACAGTGTAACAATGCAATTGTATTTTTCAGTCAAAAACATTTTACAGAACGTATAAGAAGTTGGAAAGCACTTTTAAGCCAAGGAATAGACAGGGATTAAACAGTGAAAAGGGCTATCTTTTTTCCAAAACACTGATGCATCTGCATCTTGAATTGCCTTTGCTGTCATCCTTGGTCTCTGGAAAGCATTGTCTTGGGTAATAAGATGCCATACCTTGTAAACATCAAATGGCATAATGACATGTGAGTGGTAAGACAGATTAAAAACCTCATCTCATAACGCTAGCAATATCGTCAAGTACCGTGGGGGTCAGAAGACGTGAGAAGCACTGAAGGGAAGATTTCCTCCATTCAAGATCTTTCTATCGAATCAAGCATTTCCTGTTGATGACTTCTTGTACCTCTTCTTGTCACAAACTCTATATACATATAGACTGGCATGCATGGCCATTCATGCAGATGAATAAATTATGACAGTACGAGGACCCTGGGAAGAACAGATTCATTACTATTGACAGCTATTTCTCAACTCATCTTTGGTCAAACCTGAACAGAAGACCATTCTGTCTCAAAGACTCTTCCTTCCTTAGCTGGACCAGCAACAGATTGTGAAATGAAAAATTACAAACCAACACCAGAGGAAGTAAGATAGAAAATGAACCAAAAAACCTGACATCAGATTATAGGAACATATCCAACAGCTTGGAGATAGAAGTAAATAAAAATCAACAGGCAGAAGGAAATGAAGAGAAATCAGATCAAGAAACCAAAAAGATTTGAACAGGACAAGGTGCAAGGGCACAGAGACATAAGAATAGAAGAGCAGAAAGATACCAACACTCAGGAAGTTCAAGGTTCACCAAAGAGTCTTAAAATCAGAATGTCTTTAGCTGCAGCTACAACTATATCTTCTGGGAAGCCATTTTTTCATGCCTCCTGAAAAATATCCACAAACTGGCATTTTGGGCACAGAATCAAGGGGTTAAAATGACTTCTCTGAGTTTGGTAAACTAGTACTCCATCCAAACCCTTGAATTCCAGGAATTTGTCTGCCTTTCAGATTTGGGTCCTCCTCATTTATCTTCCCTACTTCGTTTTCTCTGGTATCACAACCAGTCAGATTCCTTTTTGATTAACAGCTTTACATTTAGTTATGCTCTTCCATAAGATCCTTTGGTTTCTGGTTAAGAGTTCTCTCTATTTATCTACCCCCCTTTTTTGTAGGGAAGACTATGGAATAAGACCTACATGTCTTCAGCTCATTTTCAACAAGGGCAAATGTCTCCATGATTTCCCAGGGTTGGAAGTAGTGAGGTGAGTTTGATCTACTAAAGATCCTTGTCCTATTTCCTTTGAAGCTGAGGAAGAAGAAGATACAGGAAATAATATAGAGACATCAATACCCCCAGGGCCATTCCAGAGAACTTCTCAGAAATCCCTCTTCTTCTGGGTAGGACAGCTCAGCGTTAGGCTAGGGGCCCCATGCAGTGCTCCACCTCCCAGCAACTTGGAACCTGCTCATTCTTTCTTTTTATGCATAAAAAAGCATTTCTGAGCTCCTTGTATCCTCTAGAGATAGCTTCCCCCTCATAACATATCTTCTCCTTCTAAAAATTTCTTATTTTAAACATTCAGGATACATGTTTACATGTGAAAGGTAGCCACAAGGACTATAACATATATTCAAAACTCTTAAGGAGAAGTATTTACACTGCAGTGTGAAAACAATGAAGTCAACAATTATGCTGTCCTTGCTAAATGTGAGACACTGCTAAGGGCACACAAATAAATTATATTATTGATTCTTCTTACTATATTCCACATGTCATTGATTCTTTTCAGTGACAATTATTCCTCTCTCACAGATGAGGAAATTAAGGAACATGCAAGTCACATGACTGAGTCAAGACTCAAAGCCAAACTTGGGTGAACTCCTATACCCATTACCCATGCTGCGCTGCGGCCCACATCTGCATGGATCTGTGTACGGGATAATTCTGACAATGCTGTCTTTGGTGATCTTTTGGCAAGAAAGGAAGATTTATCAACATCTTGCAATGATATAGTTAGGGGACTTCAGGCATGGGATAAGTGATCAGCTCTGAGATGACTGAGTGTAAGTCTAGCCAGACTACGTTCACACAGTGTTCACTTTATTAGGTAGGAATCCTATGACTGCTATACGAGGAGGTGAGTTGGCAGTTAGTGGTCCGTCTGAATTTAGCAAGCTTAGTACATGCACCAGTATCCACATCTTAATTACTTGTCTAGTTACTGAAGTAAAAAAAAAAAAAAGAAAGAAAGAAAAATACCCAACACACAAAGTTCAAGGAGGAAAAATTTTTTTAGCTCACAGTTTGTAGAGGTTTCAGTTCTTAATCAGCTGACTCCAAGGTAGAGCAGAGTGGCAGAGAGAAACTGCAGAGGAAAAACGGTTCATAGCAGGCAGAAGGAAGCAAGGCAGCAAGGGAACCAACAAGTGACCTTAGCAGCTTCCTTTTCCCCCTTTCATGTTCTATCTAGATTACCAGGATTAGGGCAGTGCCAACCTAATCATTGGGTTGATTCAGTGATCACATCCCTTTAATCCCAGCATCACACACTCTAGATCCAGCCACCTCTGACAATGACCCCACCTATGCCTGTGTAAGGCCTTAGGGAGGACATCTAGGCACATGCCATAGCAGTCAGTATTGTTCCAAGCAAGGAGAGACTGCATTCACCAAATCTTCCTTTCACTTCTCAATCCTCAAGACAGGCCTTCCTGGTGCTTTCCTTTGAAATCACAGCTAAGCTCCTCTCCTGAGTTTCAAGACTCTGCAATCCTCCCACATCATTTTTTCTTGAAAATGAGTTAATTTATTTTTAATTGACACATTTATTTATTTATAGGGTACAATAAGATGTTTAAAGCTATGTACACATTGTAAAATTGTTAAGTCAAGCTAATGAGCATACCTTGTCACCTCACGTCTGCATCAGCTCATCATGGTAAGAACATCACTTCAGATCTCCTTCTTAGCATTTTCATGGTGCAGCGCATTATGATTAACTCCAGTTGCGCAGCTGTCCCATAGATCCCCAGACCTAGTCCTCCTTAGTCCCCAGTCTCCATGGGTTCCTCCCTCATCCAAGTGCTCCCTCCTCCAGGGTGCGCCTGCTTCCCTCCCTCCTCAGCTGCCTGCTACCTGGGCCCTGCCTGCACTTCCCTCCCTAAGGACCACTGTTGGCCCCTTCGTTGCTTGTTCTTATCTGCCTTTCATTGCTCACTCTATCAGTGGCCCACTCTGGAAATGTTCTGGCACTTGATCTATGGATGTTGCATCTCCCCAGGCAGAGATGAAAGCCTTCAGGGATAAAGATGATGTGTTTCACAGAATGTGTTTCATGCAGGAGTTTGCATCACAGACAACTGAATTTAGCAAGTTTAAACTATGTAGTGCCTTGCATAATCATCTGTATAGCACAGTTTCATGATCATATAATATATAATATTAATTCTGGTTATTTTATGAATATGTTAATAGAGCTATATTCTGTGTCAAACCAATGGGTTTTAGGTGCCTGTTTAAGACATGATTTCATGTTACAACTTCCTTAGTTTGGGTGCAGGTCAAGATGGGAAGCCAGAAAAATCTAGTTCATTTTAGAGAAGTAATTCTCAACTAGGGGAAAATGTGTGGAGACAGTTTTAGTTCTCAATTAGGGTGAGCCAACATGATATAATTAGTGACAAAGACCACAGAACCTGCTACCTACCCCAAAATGCGCAACAAAGAAATATCCATCCCAATATGTCAATAGTGTAATTGCTTGAAATTCTAACTCAGAAAAGTAGAGTTATCCTAAAGTCAAGTTACTAAGATTTTCTGATAATTTTATTCATTATTTTATGCTGTGGTTTGCTGTAGTTTGCTGTAGCATAAAACACAGATTTTATTTTTAAGATTAAGAAACACACCATTCATGCATTAGTCATTTTTGCTAAATACAATGTGATATAACACATTGTATTATATTCACAATGGTTGTCTCTACTTCCAAAATTAAATTTTGCAATTGTTTTTCCAAATTGTTAAATAAAATTTTTGAATTGGAAGACAGCTTAGGGATTTTTTAAAATTTATTTGTTTTTTATTTTTTATTATTTATTTATTTATTCATTTATTTTGGTGGAACCAGGGATTGAACTCAGGCCCTTGCACTTGCCATGGAAGCATTTATTCTACTGAGCCATCTCCCCAGCCCCTAGCTTTGGGATTGACTGGCCTAATTGTCTCATTTTGCACATAAAAACCTTGAGGCATGGGCTGCTGAGATAGCTCAGTGGACTAAGTGCCAGCTTAGGCAAGCACTGGGACCTGGGTTCTATCCTGGGCACCACATGCTGAGCTGGTACTGCCCGTGGGTGCGATCCATTGGTGCAGTGAGTTGGCCACAGAGACTGGGCATGGTGGCACACGCCTATAATCCCAGTGCTAGAGAGACTGAGACAGGAGGATCACTATGCCTAGCTGTGTAGTGAGACCTGATAACAAATATATTTTTTAAAAAATCTTAAGACAAAGTATGGTCAGGAGCCTTGTGAGAAAAGGCAGGACTAGATCCAAAGCCTCTTTATCCATTACTACAGGGCTCTTTGAATCCTCATGGAGGGCAGCCATCACTTATGTGAAAAAGAATAACATTCATTGGGAGTTTCTCTTTTTCTATGGATAGATGTTAGCCTTGCTGGACCTTTTAAGTATGTTGTGTGACTGGATACATCAGTTAGAAAATAATTGCTGTAGTAACATATGATAAAATATTTTTCCTTCTAAATAGACAAGATCAACAGTAAAATTTCTTTTGGAAATGGAAATTCTAAAGCTATGTGGCACTTTTTGCTCAGCTGCTTGTTTAGGTGATGTACATGCACTTTAGAATACTCCCTAACTGTTACAAATAATTATGTGCTACTCTTTCATCTTTGTCAGGTATCTGTTGATCTTTTCTAGGAAAATGAATTATTGTTATATACATTTAAATGAGAAATCTTAATGAAAATCTTTCCAAAGCAATCTTAGTAATGTTATTCTCTGCAATAACTTTAGTTTTTATCTCCTTTTCCAGGGAATTACTAGACTGTAGAGGATAAATAACATAACTTACTAGTAATCACATGTAGTGTATTACTGATAAAGAAATATAATGCTCAGCCTTTTCTTGGGGCTTAATTTTATTTTGGGGTTTTATTTTGTTGTATTTTATTTTGAAATTAACTCAAGCATTCTATGAAATTCCCAGTTTGTTATTCAGCCACATTATAGGCATCAGTTTCTGAGCTCTGACACAAATGTGGAAAAAACAAGTCATAAAAATTGATTTCACTGTTTCTCAGTACTTGCTATGATGCTCTGCTCATTGAAATATTTATGGTATAAGAGCAACAGATCAATTTGCAGCGTAACTTCCCCCACTGAATTTTGGTTTTGTGCCACTTGTCCCAAAGAAAACTGAGTGAAGCGCTGGAGACACCTCAGTGCAAGGAACAAGTGAAAAAAAGACTCCCCCAACCAGAGAAAATGCTGCTCATCTATATTTTGATTAAAAACAAGGAACAGGAAGGAGGGAGAGCAGACTAGAGCTGTTTGCAACGACTTGGTTGCTTACGACAAAAGGAGGAAGTTGCTTCCAGAAACTGCGTGTGAAGCATGAAAAAAAGTGTTGATGTCCCACGGACGCAGCACAGGCTGACAGCCCTATTCGAGGTAGGAATGATGTGCAGAATAAATAGCCACTACATGTAGTGACAAGTTTGAGTGACAGAGAAAGAATAAAAATGAACAATTTTCCTGATAACATGTCAGGCAATAAGTGCCTCTTTCTTTCAGAAGAATAAGATATATATGGTTGCAAATTCTAGTAGCCTCCCATCTCGTGAACTTCTCACGCCCTTGCCGAACTATAATTTCAGCCCCCAATGGGAACAATGCTTTTGTAAAAATTGTTACCTCTTCCCTTCATTGAAGGTTTGCGACAGTTTATTCAGACTGCTTCTGTGCAGTTTTAACGATGTGTTTTATGCTAACATTGTCCTGTCTACTGCATAATAAGAAATCCAAGAATAAGTTTGGCATTCAATTTTCTGTGGAACAAAGTTCGATGTAAGTTCAGACGCATTGCCCAGAGCCCATTTGCCAGCATTCTTGCAATGAAAAAAAAAAAATGCAGTGTTTTGGAAGTTATCTCTTTATGAAAAAAAAACACCAATCTTTTTGTATTAATTTAACATTGATAAATTATTTGGTACATGTCTGTGTCCAATGTTCCAGAAAATAAGGTGAATTTAGGGCTGGTGAAATAGCTCAGTGGACTAAGTCCCTGCTTAGGCAAGCGCAGGGCCTGGAGTTCAATTGCTAGCACCACAGGTTGTACTGGCCCTGCCTCCATGTGTGCTGAGCCAGCCACTGAGACCAGATGCAGTGGAGCATGCCTATAATCCCAGCACTAGGGAGCCTGAGAAAAGGAGGATCACACTGATTCTGAGCTGCATAGAGACCCTGTACCAACTAGGTTAAAAAAGGTGAACTTGCATAAACATTATTCAGACTTCTCAGCAATTTAAACATTATTTAAATTTCTCAGAGATTTCTAGACTGGACCAGAGAACAGACAAGAACACTTGGACTTTGGGCTCCAATGTATGCAGGTTCACTGGGTAATGGAAACTCCACAGTGATCACCCTTCATCATGAGGATGTGTGTTTCTGAAAATATATTTCCGTAAAGACTCCTTTGCACTTCAGCAAGAATATTAGTTAACTAATTGTAGTCAGTGAATCATCCCAAATGATCCTATGCCCTCTTAGATCAGACCTCAAGTAAAGACCATCATTTGGCCTCAACAAATGAAGACAGAAGCTGCATAGAAACAAGACCTGGGAGCTTCACACCATTACAGAAAGCTGAAGCATTTTGTGGACTGAGCAGTGCAGCTCTGAGCATTTCCTGGCAATAGGAGTATAGTTTGGGTGGATGAGAGGCTAGGCACTATTCCTGTTTTTAAAAATAATTGATTATGGTCCAGTTAACATGTGCCCCTTTTTAGGGGATTCTCATTTCTGCCCAAAAATTCCATGGAAGATCAAAATACCGTGAATCAATTCAGAGCATGGAGGAATCTGCCACAGCACAACTAAGATGCTCAGAAAAAAAAAGGCTTCCAGAACTACTTCAGAAAGTGGCAGGAACAATGAGGGAAACGTGTTAAAACAAGAGGAGAATATTTTGAGCAGGATTAATGACAATGCGTCTTTATCATATTTGTTAAAAGTAGACATAAACTTTTTTAGCATACCTTATATATCTTTAAATATTTGATGTATTGATTTTTTAAGACTTGCTGTTGTTGTTGTTGAGTTGTTTGGAAAGACCCCCATATAATGAAATGGTAAGTTTCTTGTAGTAAAGTAACTTCCTGAAGTGGAAAAAAAAATTCCATGGAATGTTGCTTCCATATGCACATGCATTCCAGTTTCTGCATTGAGTTTTCATATTATGCTTCATGGCACTGTTTTTCTCCAGTGAGGAAAATGATCATAAATTTCATTGTCCCAAATTTTGCTGTGATCTTTGCAAAATGTCAAAATGTCTCTATGATAAATAGTAGCAATGGGTCTATTTTGTTTTATGTGGGCTATTCGGGCTATAAGTTATTTTTTAAGCTATAAGTTATGTTCATAAAGCAGAGAGCCCACCCTTGACTGTCAGGATTGGCCTTTGCCTTTCCATATCCCATTTCCTCAGCTACTGTGATTTCCGTTTAATCCCAGCTCCCTTAGTTCCTGTGTGCCTGGTGACTGGGAGGCTGCGTTAGCCACCATCATAGATCTCTGCCTACCCCTGGGGGCTTGCTCTCAGCACCCCATTCCATTTATCCACTACGGATAAATTAATTATCTTTAATTTTAATCCTAACTCTGAATGCAGTTTATTCTGCATTTACCTGTGCCTGAGTGCCATGCTAAGTACTCAGTATGATAATTTTCCTTAGTTCTCATCACAATCCTATGAAATATTGCTATGTGAGAAACTAAAATTGAGAAGGGTTAAGGAAATATGCAGTAGAAGTGACAGAGACTGGATTCAAAACTAGATATACTCATATCATAAGAGGAAGAAGGAATCACTGTATTCTCCAAGTTAAAATCTAAGATGAACAAGAAACTTTGGCTAGGAATTGAGTGGAATCTTTGCTAAGCCAGGGGTCTCCAAGATGCTCTTCAAGCAGCTAATGAGGTGAGCCCTCCAGGGAAAGTGAGCTTTTCTTCTCCTAAATGCAGAGGGAAAGAGGGTAGGAAATGGAGCAATAGGAGTAGGCATTATTAAACATTGAGAGGTGCTAATTATGCTGAGAGAGAAGCAATTTGAACTTTTGAAAATTATTCACTATCACAAGCTTTATGTCAGACAGTGTTTAAATGCTTCATAAATATTGTTTCATTTAACTTATAAGAACCCATGAAATGAGAATTGCTACTACCCTCATTTTACAGATAGAGAAACTGAAGTGAAGGTTAATTAAAAATTAAAAAAAAAAAATTAAGGTTCAGACCTCAGCAGGTTGGCTCTAGACCTAGCCCTTTATCAGTAAATTTGCATGACAAGAACAAACATATTTTGGATTTAAACAAGGATTTCTCAAGCAATAGTCCTATATCCCCTGAGACAATCCATGTCAAAAAGGCCCTTAAATTCTCTCTCTTTTTTTTTTTTTTTTTGGCAGAACTGGGGATTGAACTCAGACCTTTGTGTTTGCCAGAGAAGTGCTTATTCTACTAAGCCATCTCCCCAGCCCCTTAAATTCTCTTTATGAACATTTTAATCTTATGTGACATTTAAGCTATAGCTGACATCAAGATTTTTCCATTCTTTGGGAAGATTTTCTATTAAGGGTGCACCTGTAACTTGAGTACACCAGTGAGAAATCAAGGAGCAGTGTGCTACCATCACAACAGTGTCAAGGACACCCCTTTTCCCTCTCATTCTCCTCCAGATGTCCCTTTCATGAGAACATTCTGAGAACCATGATTCCTTATTCTTCATGTGTGCATTTCTTCTGCTCCTTCACTTCTAGTCACCAGTGTTATAATTCCTTCTATTACCAACTAATTTCAGTTTTGCAACTGCCTTGAGATTGCTACATAGATGGCCAATCATTCTTTAAAAATCTGTCTTTCCTTTTTTAAAAAATGTATTTAAGACAGGGTCTACAGGGTCTCACTATGTAGATCAGACTCACAATGATACTCCTGTTTTCAGCGTCCCAAGCACTGCGATTGCAGGAGCTCGCCACCTCACCCAGTCTCAGTCACCATCTCAGCATGCCCCAGGGGCAGGGCTGGCATGACAGGCCAGCATCAGACCCTGGCCTCTGCGGTCTGCCTAAGCAGGCACTTTAGCCCACTGAACCATCTAGCCTGCTTTTTGTCCTTTTCTCTTTTGCAATAAATACAACCCTAAATTTTAGCTGGAGACCATGATACACTGCAAAAAGACCACATTGCCAAGTCTTGCTGCAGTAACTAAGTGGCCGGCGTGACCAAGTTCTGGCTAAGTGAAAGCCAAACCAAAGTGTGGCACAAGACTTCCTACAATTTTGTTTTAACATGGGGAATATATCCACCCTTCCCTTCCATCTTCATTCTGTTTTTGAAACCAAAAGGACAGATAAAGTTCCAGAACCCATCATGGACGATAAGGTGGACTCAGGAGCAGAAGCCAGTTGGCATGGAAGAGCAAAGGTTATGAAGTTGAAGTCCTTCACTAGCTAAGCAAGGGCTATTTTACTCCAGATTTCTTTAATAGAAGCAAATACCCTTCTGTCCTACTTAACCCCAGGTTATTAGATTTCCCCACCACCTGCAGTTGGCCTTGATCTTCACTAGCATATGAGCATAGAGATGCTAATATTTCTTTCTGGTGCTTGTTATGGAAGCTAGAGTCTCACTTTTGCTAAGCATCCACTCTAGCACTGATTTATATGCCCACACACAAACATGGTTCTTACTTCAGCTTTGTATTTGTGGAAGTATACAGCGCAAAGGTTCAGTAGAGCAGTGTTACGGTTTATGTATAGGTGTCCCCCTAAAGCCCCATGCAGTCTTGGGGCAGCTTCTGGAGTTTGGATTATTTTGGATTATTGCCTGTGTAGATGCTGCACCTGCCCTGGGGCACATAAGTTACATTACAATGAAAGGAGGGAAGAGAAGTGAGCTGCTTGAGCTGCTGCTACTCCTCCTGGGCTCTTGCTCATTGGCACCACCATGAAAGGTTGCTTTCTGCTACGTGCTGCTCTGCCTTGGACCCGGCTGAATATGGACAGAAACTGTGAGCTACATAAACCTTTCCTTCCTTCATTTTGGGTGTCAGGTGTTTGTCCCAGCAATGTGGGAAGAGTAACTAAGACAAGGTGCCACTAAAAATGTACTCATTGAATGAAATTTCCGAAACCATTGAAAAGCTCCAGAATTTTCCATTGATATCTGTACTGAAGTTCTCTCTGGCCTTCATGCCCCACACGTATAATTGAATTGACTCAAAACAAATGTTATTCTAATTTCTTTTTCAACCTTTCTCAATTATGAGTTAAATAATGGAGAACATTTAATTAAAATGCTTTACAAATATTCTTTACGCTTGAATATATTTTAGTAACTTTAGAATGAAAGTGTCAGAATATTGTTTCTTGCCTTTTATTGAAAAAACACAAAATTTCAGGTTGTTGTTATGGATTCATTTAGCTTTAGAAAGGGAGATAAATTGAATAAGCTTTGACAATATTTGCTATAACAAATTCATTCTAAATTTCATACAAGAAAATTATAGCAACGTTTTAGAAGACAGAATATTTCAGATTACTAAGTAAGTCTGCCTATAGATTCATAAACTACAAAAATCTAAGCATTTGATTTGTATCTATATTTATTATTAAAATTTAATCTTATGAAAATACTATAATGCATGTAGCATTCTTAAATGAAATATTATATTCTGAATGAAATTGCATGCATATTTTAGATTTCTACCTTACACAGGTTAAAAAAAAAAGCTATTTTGTCCTTCTATACAATGTTTTAATACTTGTAAAGCATCTACCTGCAAAGAAGAGTGTTCATTAGTTAATAATATTTCTTTTGAATTATATAGAATCATTTTTAAATATTTGATTTCAAGTTTTAACCAATATAGTCTATTTTAAGTTCTAACAAATAATTATTATTAACAATGGCAGTAGTCAATATTTGGTGCTATGCATCGCTTTTAAAACTTTGCATTTGTCATAAATACTGAAATTCAAGAATGCTAGCGGTGAACCTCAGACCATGCAGGGAAATGAGGAAGTGCCATAGTTCAAATATAAGTCATTGCTGTGATTTAATCCCAGGGTCCTTGCATCAGAGAACTCTGTGCTAACTCCTGGGAACACACAATGGGCCCACAACTCCACAATTTTTATCATTATAGATTTTCTTCAAATAGAGGCTAATCATATTGTTACCAAAAGACCTGTGTGTCCTCTTTCCAGGCCCAGCTAGCATAGGAGTTGCATAGTCAGTATGGCCATGTTAATGAGCAAGAGAGTTTGCATGACCAAATCAAGTTCAGCATGATTTGACTTTTTTCATAAGAAAACACATCATTGAATAAAGACTACATCATTCTTTTCTTTTTTTTTCTGCATTTTAGGGAATGATCTAAGGGTGTAGATCAGCCCCACAGTGATCATTCTGTTCACAGCCTCCCAAGTACTGGAATTATAGGCACACGCCACCACACCCAGTCTCAATCACCATCTCAGTATGCCCCAGAGGTAGGGCCAGCATGTAAGGCTTAGGGATCAAACCCCAAGCCCCTGTGCCTGCTTTCAGGCACTTTAATCTGCTGAGCTATTTGGCCAGCCCTAAGACTACACCATTCTTGCCATTATTCATCCTTAAGTTTACAGACATCTAAGGCACAAACAGAACAGGAATAAATCTTGTGTCAGGCATTGATGCAAACACTTTTCCTGGCACAAAATTCATCATATTACATGAACAATGGCATTAGATACATATGAAATGTACTAATCATATCTTAACTATCAATTTTAGAGGGAAGAATAGGGCTATCTGCCTGCTGTTGGTGTCACATCTCTCTGAAAGCCAAGAAGCCAACAGGAAAGTATAACTCAGCTAGGCTAAGTCTTACAGAACTGTCACAGTTAAGATATACAGACATTCCAGGGAAATCAAATTTGCATTTAGCTAACAATACACCATCGTATTGGAGAAATATCAAGACAATTCAAGCAAGCCACAAAATATGCAGTCATCCAAATGTTCTATATGGTACTAATTCCACACCAGCACATAAAATTACACAAAACTTGCGTATCTTATCTTCTGCTTTAAATTAAGACCTTACCAAATATTCACACATTTTATAAAGCATTTTTTATATCCTACAACATCTTCTCAGACACCTCACCCCAATCAGTATAGACAAAACACTGTCAAATCTACATATCTATTAGTCTTCACCAGCTCCTCCCTATGTTGTCACCAGAGGGGCAGATAGCCATTAAGAAGTGCAAGACAAAGCCACCTGAGTTGACCTCTTGCGTTAAAAGTGCTGCCTCTCTTCACCGTGCAGCAGGTCATGAGAGGACGCTAAAGCCACCCTCATGCGTGTCCATACTAGGAGATCTGTCTCTGCTCTAGCACTTGCTTTGTGGGTGCAGTCACTTTAACAGACACAGTAGAAGTGCAATGATGAGGGGCCGAGGTTTACTCATCATTAAGATACTATGCAGAACAGAACTAAATATGGTCCCTCCTGAGCAAACTAGGACATTTTAAATTCATAGCTGTTACACGTTCAAAGATAATCATCAGCAGCGGTCTTACACATATCGATGCACAAAGGAAAAGCAGAGCACAGATAATTGCTTACCTCGTTCACAGAGGTATTGAAAAGCTTAATGCTGGTAAAGTCCTTGGACCAAAGGTGCAAAGCATTATCTTCTTACCTCGTCATCACTGGAGCAGACGTCCATATGGCCCCATCTTCCATTCGTTGAACTGAGATGCTGCATGCATTTGATGCGGATGCAAATGGACGTTGTGACAATACGCTCACCGTAGAGCTCTTTGTCCATGCACAAACATCTGTATCCTGGGGAAGTAAATACTTCTCAGCTTGAAATACTTTATTTTTATCATCAGTGGAATGTAAAGTGTACCCTAGGCTTGTGATTTGAAAACTGTGTTCAAGTCAAGCACCTGTCTTAAGAGGTTTCTTTAAAAAAAAAAAAAAGGAGACTGAACCTCCCATATGTCCCACATGACTCTGTCTTATCTGTTATCTAGACTGCGCCACCAGTTCAGATCCTTTACTGTTGGGTGAATTGAGTTTAAAGGTAGATAAAATAAAGGTACGGTTACACTATGTAAACTGAGCTGGAAAAAAATTAACAGCCAGTCTACCTCCCACGATATTGTATGCAATGCTGGAGCTCATTTTGGTTAGTTCAAGAATCATGTGGAATTCATACTGAGCATGAATGTGCACATATTCTAATTGTTCTTGTAATTCAATTGGGGTTTATTTGAGATCAACAAAGGATCAAACGTTCATGAAGCTTCTTATCTAAGTCTCAGATTTGGAAGTAGTAAAGTCAAGTTTTAGGAAATAGTAAAGTCAAGTTTTGAGGGCTGCTTTTGGGCTTTTGTTTTTATTTTGTCAATAGGAAAATACCTGGAAATACCTTGTGGCTTTGAAACTGTTTTTTGTTTGTTTGTTTGTTTGTTGTTTTGTTTTTGTACTTTTAAGGAAGGGTCTTCACGGTGTTCAGGGTCTCACTACTAGGTCAGACTCATAGTGATCCACCTGTTTGCAGCCTCCCAAGAGGCGGATTACAGGCAAGTGCCACCATGCCCAGTCGCCATTGCTGTCTCAGCGCACCCCAGGGACTGGGCTGACACAGCAGGCCCAGGGATCGAAACTTTTGTATTAATAACTGAAGTATTAGGTTAAGAATCTGAATTCTTTACATTCTAGATTACCTGTATGAATTATGTACAGTTCAAACTTCTTCTATCTCATATTGATTGAAGTACATCTATTTGAATATTGGGCATTTAGCAGCAATTGTCTTCCCCATTACTACAACTGCTCAGTGCTCAGCGGAGTTTAGCAAGTGAATCAAGCTCTCCCTTTCAACAAATCAGCTATACATGCAGCCCCCAGATAACTCAATGAACCAATATATCCACCTTGACTGGTGTTCTCAGCCAAGTCAGACCCTTTGAAAAAGTTGGTCCATTATCTCTGTACTGAAAATAAAAGGCAGAATCAAAAATTTCCACACGTTTCTTTTCACCCATCCAAAAGTATTGATGCTAGCCTGTTCCATTTTCCTCAAAGTGAAAAACACACTAGCTCAAAATGAAAAGAAGGCAAATTTCTATTACTTTCCAATAAAGCAACCTACTACATAGGGAGTCTAAAAGATCTTCTTGGAAAATATTGTCCACATAAATCCAATGAGATGCTTTTCTTAACAATGGGATGAATCTGGAAGACACAAGTTAGCACAATAAAGGAAAATATAAGACCTTAACATTATGTATAACTAGTGAAGTATTTTTACTTAAAATCTCTGTGATTTCAGCTAAGTATTTGTCAATTCCAATTGCTCTGTGTGGGCACAGGTGAGCAGATGTCTTATATAGTGAAAAGGATTTTTTTTTTTTTTTTTTTTTTTTTTTTGTAGCTCAGGCTGCCTGAAGGGTAGGTCTGGTGAGGCTGGGGACTGCACCGCTGTATCCTGCACCTGACTGCGTTGGCATGAGCAGGTGCTTTAACAACTGAGCTAACTGGCAGGCCCCCTATATGTCTTACTTATAACATCAAGAAAATGAGATAAAAAAGAAAAGACTTTAAGTGGGAAGAGAAAATGTCTCATTTCACCCAATAAAGAACACAAGACCAAGGATCATGTGGAGCTGTGGTAGTCATCACTGATGCTTCCCTTGTTTTTAAAACACTTTTGTAATATCATTCTTACATAATTTCTTACAGCTAGGAGATCACTCTTGGCTTCGCAGCCAACACAGCTTTATTATTTGCCTCAATAAATTGATTGATCAATAAATATTGATCATGAAGTGATCAATAAATTAGGTGGGCCCATAATTTATTGATTACTTCATGTACTGTGAGCATTTTTTTTTTTTTTTTTGTCTTTTTGAGACAGGGTCTCACTATGCAGTTCAGGCTGGCCTTAAGCTCACTTTGTAGCTCAGGCTGGTCTCGAACTCACAACAATCCTCCTGCCTCAGCCTCCCAAGTGCTAGGATTACAGGCATGCGCCACCACGCCCGGCTATTGTGAGCATTTTGTCTTTATCTTTCTCTCTCCTATGCTTGATTTTGTTAAGATCCATTCACTCAGTGCTACAGTTGTAGCAATGCCCACAGTCCCCGCAGTCTACTGGTGCTACTGCATCACTACATAAGGAAGGCTTTAGAATTTATTTAGCTTTTAAATCATGGAAAGGAGGGTTACTTTATTACTGGAAGGATCAATCAGTGCAATCCTTATTTGTCATGTTTTATGAAAGTTGAAAAAATAAACTGAGTTTCTGGTTATTTACTATTTTATTACCCATGAAAGACAAACTATGTTCCAAAAGTTTAAGAATGCTATTTTAAAAATGAGAATTTCATACTGATGTCAATTTTCTAAAATAATTTATTACTCTTACTTTATTTTGAGGTTTTGAAATCTCACACAGTGTATACAACATTTGTGTAGAGAGCAAAATAATTAGTTCTGTCAAATTAATTAATATTAGTACCACAGGTAAAGTACCAATGGTAAAAAGGAGATAAACTTCAGTATCTACTGCTATACTTCTGTTACATTCACCATCAATTATTTCAGTCTTCATTAATTAGTTATGCGAGACACAAACATGTGTTCTTCAAGGAGTTGGGCTCATTATAATTAAATAAGTATGACTTCATAGGGATCTATTCAACATATTATATAACTCAAATACAGGATACTTTGTAATCCTTTACTCTTTGTTATAATTTCACTATAACATTAAAAAGGAATCTCATAATCAAGGAAATGACAATGGCAGGAAGCTTTATCAGTATAAGATATATCTTTTTATAAAGGAAGAAAAATAATTCCGGGATAAATGAATAAAAACATGTTATCTTTTTATTTAATTTAATTGCTTGGTTATAACATGGCTTTAAACCTGATGGTAGCTAATATTTTTGAGTTCAGTGACGACCTGGGGGCCTTTCTCTGTATGTAGTTCATACTCAGGACTTTAAAAAATGAGGGTTTCAATTTGGCCAAGCAGGTTTTAAGTTTTTAAATGGCTTCATTCTTCTTGCAGTGACTAATTAATACTGGAATCATTTTATCTTGTATGTTAATCCCATTAATAGGAGAGTTTTAAATGGCACAGTGGTATTCAAGGAAATAACATGTATACAGATATTTCTTTGGAATAAACAATACCCCCACAATTGCTATTTGGAACCTTGCTACAGTAGAAGCACAATGGCCCAGGCTGCATTATTAGAAGTAACATCTGCCTCCACCACAGGGAGTGACTCTTGCCTAAGCGGCTGGGCTGTAAGCGATAGCAGCCTTTCTGACTTAGGATACTGCACGGCTGAATTGTTTTCTCTGTGGAGTACCACACACAAGGAAGGAGAAAGCTGATTGATGGCTCAAAGGACAGAGATATGATTTTCAGATTGCTGAACCAAAACCTTCTTGGAAATTCTTTTCTGGAAGTCAGAATCTCTTTCTGTAGTCTCAGCAACTATTGAATAGCTGGAAGATTAAGATGTTAATTTTTTTCCTGGAAGACCAATTAAACTGTTTATTTTTCTTGTGTATTCAATGAGCCAAAAGAAAAACAGCTTACTTCAAGTATTTTACTATGACATAAAAAAATCATTGTAAGCATTCTTGATCTCTTTTAAATTCTTTTTTAAGATTGTATCCAAGGCAATATATGTGTGTATGTTTATGTGCATCAGGTAGTAAATATAGAAGATATCTTAGTAACCAGGCTGGAAATACATTGCATCTTGTCCTTGGGGGAGAAATGAGCACAAGATCCAAATCTTTTTTGCAGAATTTACAACTCCCCATAGGTGCTGGCTTTTGCCTTTGCAGTTTCATCGTATGTTTTCCTCCCATTGCCCCTTAGATTTCAGCCCCCCCAATCTCTCTGCTCCTCCAGCTATTCTCTATTCCAGGAATGTTTATATTTCCGCTTCTGAATGATGTTACTTCTCATCTCTTGGGACTCAGCTTACATATCATCACCTCAATCATTCCTTCCCCTACAATTTATCCAAGATACAAACTTTCCATGTTCATCTCTATGTCAGCGTCTTGAGTGTGTCTTTCCTAACACATAATTTACGAGTCCAGCTCTTTGGTTCCCTCATGGTCTACCATAGGATTGTACACAGAATTGGAAAGGAATCCAAATACCTTGTCCTATTCTATTTTATTTTGTTTTTACTCTATTTATGCATTTGGTACAGCATCTCACTACACAGTTTGGACTCGTAGTGATCCTCCTGTTTTAGCCTCCCCAGCACTGGCATTACAGGCAGTCACCACCATGCCCTCACTATGCCCCAGGGATGAGGCCAGTGTGGCATGTGGGACCAGGAATCAAACCGTGGCCCTGCGCTTGTCAAAGTAGGCACTTAGTCTGCTGAACTATCTTGCTGGCCCTCCTTGTCCTATTGTATATCATGAACTCTGTCACTGTGCCTTGCCCTGCGTAAATCCTCAACAAACATTTATTTATTCAATGAATTGATGCCTATAAGGAAGTCATTGAGGAAAGTTATGTGATTTCCTTATATGGACATGCCATTTGTTTGCAACTTAAATGCTAAATGCTAGGTAGTGGCTTCAAAATCAAGGTCTTCCAGAGCAACCTCTTCTATAAAACTTTGTTTGTGTTTCAGAGATGCTTATCAAGTTTAATTGGTACACCAACCTCTAAAATTGTTCTTTACAGCCCTGCTGGGTGCTTCTTTCCTTCCACTCCCTGCTGCCTTTCAGGCCTTAAAAATAGCAAGTTGCAGGAAGCCCTGTGCCTAGGACAGAGCAGCCATTCCACAGATCCTTGAGGGAACAACATTGGCAGTTTCTTGCACACACTTGTCTATTTTTCCTGGTGTCACCTAAGGCTAGAGACTAAATCTAAAGGCGTCTCCATCTAACATTTTAGGGACTCAGGTTTCTAAAGCAAAGGGAAGCTATGAAATGCTTTTAGCTAGAAAATAGAAAAAAGAGATGCTCAGGAAAAAGAGTACCGCATACCTCCATCCTTCCAGCATTGGCCTGGCTAGGGTGTCCTTAGGGAATCAGCCCTGAAGGTGACTATGTAACCCACCACAGGGGTGGGGGTAGACTCTGGAAAATATTTCTAGTTGGGAGTTTCTGCTGAGGTTGCATCTTATACTACTTTCAGTTCTCTCTTTTATGGAGTACATAAGTTTTGAGTAACTTCCAAAGCCACCCAAGTAAAAATAAATTGTCAAGGGTTCTGTTTTACACTTCACTTCCTTCCATGTCCTTAGGCAGGAAGCCAGCCAGCATGGCTATAGTGCTCTCCAAGTCATTTTTCAGTGAAGCACCGTTTTCAGTGACTTTCACTAAGGTGTATTTTCCAAAGTAAACATAAGAACAGATAAACAAAAACTTTACTGTTTGAGCACAAGTACTTCTGAATTTCATATTGCCTGTTGAAACACTATTTACTCACATAACCTTTGCTAATGCTTGTGTTGGTAAGCTTTACTTGCATCTGTGCAAGAAATGCCAGGACAACATGTATTCTCATCACCAAAGAATTTCCTCTGATGAAAGTTTTTTAAAAGTCTTCTGATAGTAATGAAGTAACAAATATGCACTCAATTAATCTTGAAACTATGTCTTTCCTTTGTGGAAGGAATTATGACCTGGAATTTGGCCTCTTTTTTAATAGTTTAGGTACCAGAAGTTCCTTGTCACTGAGTGTCAGCTTGAGTCAGTCTTACTCATTTGTCAAAATGCCATCAAACTAATCCGACAGCATGAACATAGCATGCACAAAGAGGAAAGTACACTGTTCTTAGAGTTGCTGGGCAGTATGTAATGGCTCAGCATTTCCTATCTACTTTTTAAAAATAAATTCCTGCAATTTTCATAAAATCTGAATTAAAAATCATCAGCACTTCGAAAACCTTCGTGTACTAATCTACAGGAGCTGATATGGTGATAGCCACTGATCTGAGAAGAGCAAAGTTAACACATCAAAACCAGTCGCATCTTGGAAGAATTTAGCACCTGGGCCTCCAATTGAATATCATAAACCCCAGCTCCTCACTCTCCAGTGCTCAGGAGAGGATGGGCGGAAAGAAGAAGTGGAGGCAAACAGAACTTTGCAAGAGCAGGCCCGGCACCATCTGGGCTATGTAGGAGGACTGGTGGGGGGAAAGGAACACGGCGACATATGCTCTGCAAGTACAGATTGTAAAGAAAGGGTAGCACCCTTGTGCAGACGAGTTACTACATTTATGTGCAGAACAGTCTTCAGTGTTTTGGGAGAAAGAAATTCCTCGCTTCAGGTTAGCCACATTGCAATATTCTGTGCATCTCTTAGAGCCCAATAGGTATAAATAACTTGCTCCTGGGTGTGAGTTGCTAACAAGTAAGTAAGAATCCTAGGGGAGGAACCATGCCTAAAATGTGTTCTATGCTCCCCACAGAAGTGCACTTGGGCATGGGAGAGTGGCAGAAGCTCTGTATTTGGGGCTCAGAACATCTGGGTTTAATTACCATCTGTGTTTCTGTGAGAAAGTCAACCTCTCCGCCTCACTCTTCATCTGTACAAGGACGGAAGGGGGGGTAGGAAGGGATTGTGCCAATCTTGCCTGCTTTTTTAGAGCTCTTGTCAGGATTAAATAAGTTAATGTGATGACCTGTATAGGACTGGTCAGCTGGAAGGTAGGAATATAATCTTCTGGAGCATAGAGGAACAAATACCTGTTGATAAACTGGTTCATTGCTCAGTTGTGACTCATCCTTACAAAAATTCCTTTCCGTTTACTTCAGAGTCTCTCAGCCTCGGCATGATTGACTTTTTCTGAACCAGATCCTTCCTTAGTGAAAGGTGGGTGGGGGAGGGGAGGTCTCCTGTGTACTCTGGAATGTTCCTAAGCCAACAACCCACTGGCTCTGCACACCAGACATCAACAGTGGCTTGTTCATCTCCCGCCTCAAGTGTCAGAACAAGCAAAAGAGCTCCAGACATTGTCAAAAGTTCCTGTTTGGGAGCAGGGATGAGTTTTAATTTCCCTGACCTCAGTAGGAAGTGATAGCCAGTAATAGTTATTTGTGGTGAGCCTGCAGAAGGAGCACTGCTAATCCGTTTACATTTATTAACTCATTTAATCCTGCACCAAGTAGGTTCAGTTAACCCTCGTTTTACAAAGGAAAAAAAGGCAGGATTAGAGAGTTACAGTGATTTGTCCAAGTTCAAAGTCAGCATAAAGCAGAACTTGTGTCTGGACCCTGCTCTGTGGCATTCCACAGCTTTTGCTCCCAACCACTCCTGCTACACCACCTCACAGGAGATAAGATGACCAAAATAATTTCACTCTCTGGTGAACACAACTCACCCCATATTCAGGTGAACCTGACTGTAGCCCTTAGCAGAATAAAGCACACAGCTGTTGATAAATACAATTTACATTAGCCGTGGAACTAAGCAGACATGAAAAGTAAAAATCAGGCATGTCTGAAAGAAGATAGGCAGCATTTCCTAACATATTCATGCATAATTATCATTTAATTCCATAGAAACCAGTTTTGTAGGGAAATTATATTTTCTTTATAAATATTTATATTTTCTTAATTCAGTGATATGAAAGAAGATGAAGTTGTCCAAAAGCAGGAAATAAAATTGGGAAGTATAATTTGATTAAAGTGACAACTGCTCAACAGCTATGATGGACCAAAGCCTTTCTATGGGATTAATAAACTGAGGACAAATGCTATTATTCATTAGGTATTTGTGTGGTCATGTTTTGCCAAGTTCCTAACAAAAAAAATGAAATCCAAATAGCTTAATATCCAAGATCTAGGCTCTTTCAAATATAGTAAGACTATTGTTATTGTTATTGTCAATTTCTGGATCAAATGTAGACCAGAATAGGTTGAGTAATACATGTCAAGTCATAGAATTTAAGAGCAGGGAAAAAAAAACTTTAATTACAGAGTAATGTATGACTCGGCTCATGCTGCACATGCTGTCAATCCTTGATGCCCATTGAAAGAGCACCCCAGTGCCAAAGGTATCTGGTGTCTTAAGCAGTCGCTCGCCAGCAAATGATTCCTTTCAGCTGCCCACGGACAAGACACTGCCTGACAACTTGGGACAAGGAAGTCTGATTTCATTTTCCTGACTTCTTTCCTGCTGCCCTAAACCAACAAATTCTTAACATTTATGATGTGATGCACACATTTATTTTCTAAAATAGTAATTTTGAATCTTCATCCTGTAAAGAACTTTTTTTTCCCAATACTATCCCACCTGTGGCACTCATGCGCAAGCACGAGGTTACCCACCCCACCATTCTCGTGGTCTGGGAGACACCCCACGTTCTGTACGCAGCATCCCGCATGAGTTCTTGTATTGCACCTCATGGCTACGTTTCATCTGGTTCACACCAAACCCCCCATGAAGCAGGTATTTGAACACTGAAGGAAAGCTGTGCATAAGTGAGGATTCTTTCTCTTGCAAACGACAGCTCACACTTGTATAAGACAAACTGAAAAGTTACTGTTTTCCCTAAATGAAAAACTGTAGATATGAAGAGAGCCAAAGTATGTTAGGCTTCTGGGAACCTCTTAAGCTACCTTCATAGCACTTTTAAGTTACAAACAATGGTCTCACTTATGGGATTGCTTTTTAAAAATAAAAAAACCGAAGAGGTAGGCAAAATGGACATTATATTTCTCTAGCAACTGTTAATGGTATGCTTTTATCTAGTAAGTTACATGGCTGATTACTGATGGACTCCAGATATTCCAAATCTTAAACATTGTACATTTCTCTGATATGTCTTGAAAGAAGCATGTTAGATTACAAGATCTTTATCTCCACCATACTTAGTTAATAGTGGAAAATAAAGAAGGGCAAGAGGGGAAATGACATCCGTAAAAGCACAGTTTCAGTTAGAAATTGGTCTGTATTTTGGTAATTACCATAGTTCAGAAGTATCTGCCAAGGGCCACATGTTAAAGGCTTTTTTCCAGCTTATCTGGAAGTGGTAGGCCCTTTACAAACATTGAACCTGGGCCTAGGGAGATAAGATAGCTCAGTAGAATAAGCGCTTGCCTGGAAAGTGCAAGGGCCTGAGTTCAATCCCCAGTTCTGGAAAAAAAAAAAAAAAAAAAAAAAAAGGAACATTGAACCTAATTAGAGAAAGACATGTTGCTGGGGAAATATCCTTCAAGGAGAGATTGGGACCCTAGTGTTTCTCTGCTTCTTTCTTTACTTTTTTGCCTGACATCATATAAAGAGACAGCTTGTGTCACAGGCTCCTGCCATGTTGTACTGTGTCACCATAGGCCCAAAGCAACAGGGCCAAGAGACCATGAACTGAAACCATGTGCTAACATAAATCTCTCCTTCTTTTAAGTGGATTATGTTGGGTATTTTGTCACAGAAACAAAAACCACAGTGGGATTCACACATTTTATTTTCAAGAGAGGAATTCTCCAGGACTACTTCCTGGAACTTCCACTAAAAGACTGTGCAAAGGAGAAGTTAGTGCTTTTTTAAGAAACCATGATGGTAGACAGATCAATGGCCCCAGGCCCATATCAGTGTCACAGGTGTGCAACGGACTGCTAGCAACAGCAGCAATCGCAAGACCCAGGGATTAATTAGCACGTTGCCAGCCCCTGTGTGTATTTACAGCACCTCAGTGACAGGCTCTGAGTTCGGTTCATCATCATATCCATGCCACTGAACATAATTTTAGTTGAATTAATAGAGAACAAGTCTTAGTGAGTCATAAAGTCTGAAGAATGAATAAAAGAAAAAAATGGAACTCCAGAGATTTTATGAAGGCCATGACTATAGATATTATTCTTTTTGAGAGTACAATGAAAATTAATCATTTCCTAAAACTCCCATTGGTAGTAAATGAAGATTACTAATTGATGAAGGGTACATATAAGTTACCCTATTGTTGTGGAGATGTCTAATGTTTCAGCAGAATTATAATAGGAAGGCCCTGCTCCTGCCACCCAGGAGACTTACTCTTCTGAATCTCATCAAATATACATTCTTTACTTTGCAGGTTTATTCAGTGTAAAATTATAGCTTTCATCCCCAACACTGAAACAATTTTGTCTCTTCTCTCCTTCCATGAGTAGCTACTGTTTCTTCCTTCCCTTCAGAACCCAGCACCGAAATTCATTGTCTCCAGTTCTTCACCTTCATTCAATTTTCATGCTCTGACTCAGTTTTCACTCCCTTTATTGAAGTCAACTGGTTCCAGCCAGTTTCTGATACCATATACCAATTTAAAATTCCAAAGTATTATTTATATTCCTTATGTCACTTGACCTCTCTGTGACATTGACATTGTAAACCACTCCCTCCCTAGAACTCTCTCCTCACAAAGCCTCATTCCCGGGATTCTCCCCAACTTAGTCATACTCACTTATGTCATCTCCCTTCCTTCATTTGCTCTCTTTAATGTTATGATTCCCTCAGGTCCCACTGTCAACAGCCTTTTCTATGTACATAGGTTTCTAGGAAAGCTTATCTGTACTAATATCTGCAGTGATTTAGAGTCTCCCAGGCCTCTGTCTCCATTCTTGAGCTTTAGAGCCATAAATCCATAAACAATTCAGCTGTCCCTCAGGCATCTCAATTTTACCATGCCACAAAGCAACTGTATTGTATTAAATCCCAGTACCTTCGGGTCCCTCCCTCTCTGTCTCTGTGAATACCACTATTATCTACTTCATCGTCCAAGTTGGAAACCTAAGTCATCCCAGGCAATTCTGCCAAATTCCTCCACCTTCTAGGCATTTCTTTATGCGGTTCATTTTGCTCAGCTGCCACAAAATAGTTCACCTGTTTGTTATGAAGAACCTTTTCATTTGCTAACCATCTATACAGTCTCGCCTGTACATTTTCTCTCATTTCCCCATCACCACCATGAATCTATCTCCCAAATAGCTGTCAGAGGTCATTCAACAAGCAAATCTAATCCTATCATTTCTGTGTCTAAAATGTTTCAATGGCTCCCCATGTCCTTCATCATGAAATTCTAACTTTAGGTCATGCTTGTTACACAAGGTTCTTCATTATCTGGTTCAATACTACTTTTGCCTCAACTGTATTTACAACTTAGTGTGAAGCAAGCATCCAACAGGCGCTGAATGAATGAAATCTAAGGACTAAGTCCTTAGATTTTAAAAAAATGGTATATGACCCATATTTATCTTCAACAAAGAATAATTTCTATAGATAAATTTGTGTATTTTTGTTTTGAAGCTTAACTTGGCTTATATATACATCATTCAATTCTAAATTTTGCTTCTCTTTTTAGGAAATCTGATCTCCAAGAGAACATTTAATAAGATATTCAAGAATGTCCCTTCCCCCAAATATATGAGAAATTCTTGAATTTACAAATGGGCTATGCTCCAAAAATTCTTTTATGACTTGGTTCTATGAAACTTGGAATGTATTTTCTTATAGAAACAATGTTTTATATTTTTATTTAATTTAGACTTAAACTATTTTTAAAATGATTTAAAGCAGCATATAATAAAATACACATGTCATGAGCTTTAAATAATGAAAGGAAGGCCTATAACAATATATTTGGCCCATGGAAAGTAATTATATCATAAATCCCATAAACCTACATTAAGCTAAAACCAAGAAGAAATTTTAACTGTGAGGATCCTGCTAGCCAATACCATAAAAATGGGAGAAATAATGGGAGAATTTTTTTCTTCATTTTTAGTATATGTGCTGCCGAAGCGAGCACTTTTTCATTTTTTACCTTTTTTTTTTTTACTTATCTTCATATCTAATTAAATGATATAAAATGATCCAGGAGATACATTTTCTTTGTACTAAACTCTCAGAAAGGAAGACTTAAACAGAATCTAATATAAGAAATGTTTAACAATCTAGTAGACAAAAAACACAGTTAATAGAAAAAGCAGAAATGTTATAACATAACGCATTCCTAGAGCAATGTTTGATGGCCTGAGATCTTCTGAGGAAGGCACGAATGTAAGTAATTTGAGGAATCTGTAACTATCTTTTGTGTGTGTGTGTGTGTGTGTGTGTGTGTGTGTGTGTGTGTGTGTATTTAGGGCAGGTTGTACAGGGTCTCACTACCAGATATAACTCGCAGTGATCCTCCTATTTACAGCCTCCCAAGTGCTGGGATTACAGGCACAGACCACCATGCAGTCTCAGTATTTGTCTCAGCATGCCCAGAGGTGGTGGGGGCAGCACATGCAACTATCATTCAGATGTTCCAACTTTATATGGAATTGATCTCTCACAACCAGCATATACTGTATCACTTACAATGAATATACATGTATTGTCACATTTAACCTTTAAAATAACCCTATAAGGGAAATGTGATTATAATATTCCCATTTTACAAGGAGAAAACTGGGGTTAAAAAAATTAACCTGCAAATTTCTCACAGCTACAATATTAACATTTTCCTTACCTTTGTTCTCAAATATCAGTGATCTCATTCTGAGTTTTAACAGAGGTTGAACAGAAGATTTGAGCTTGAGATCTCTATTGGCCATAAAATGAACTGTCTCACTCTTGCCTTTCTGCCTTCTTCAGATTTCCCTTCCTGTTGCTGGGGTGAAAAACATCTGGCACCAGAAACTTGTAAAAAAGCAGAGGTTTACTTAGGCTCATAGATTCAGAGGTCTCAGTTCCAGGCCACCTGAACTCCAGACAGAGACTTCATGGTGAGGGGCATGGTGGGGAAAAACTGCTCAAATCATGGAGGATGGGAAGCAGAGCAGGTGGAAAAGAGGCAGAAAGTAAGGAGCCAGGGGCTTGATGTGCTTCCCGAGGTCATGATTCCATGACCCACGTCCTCCAACTGGACACCATCTCTGGACAGCATGGCTGGCTATGAACTCTTCACTAGGTAGTGTCCTCCTAACTCCATTGCCTTTGTGAAAGTCTCTTAATCTAGCTATGTGGACAGTCAGGACTAACTGATACACTCCTGACAGCCCACTCTCATATCCTTCTTGCTCACTAGATTTCTTTAGGGACCTCTAACCCACCCACAAGCCCCTCACATTAATATTTTGCACTTGATATTGCCTCTGCCTATCACTCTCCCCAAGATTTTTCAGTGACTGATACTTTCATATAATTCAGGGTTTGGGTCAAAACTCAAATGAGTCCTTCCCTGGCCACTCAATCTAGAGAAGTCTCCTCTGGTACCCTCTATAAAATCATTAGATTTGTGTCTCCAGTTGGTTTATTAGAATAGCATTTATTCTCATCTCTTGATTTCTGTTGTCATACTGTCTAATAGAAACACAATACAAATTATAAATCCAAGCTTTTTAGATAATTTTATACTTTCTGTTAGCATCAATAAAATAATGTAAAAAGGAACAAATGAGATTACCTTTAATAATATATTTAACTCAGAATATTATACCTAAAATATTATCATTTCAATAAGTAACTGGGAAAAATTTAATAAGATACTTTATATTCTTTTTTCATACTAAACATTTTAATGTTAAGAATTTAGAGTCCAGTGTGAGTGCATTTACACCGACAATACACTGCAGTTCAAATGGACCACATGTTAAGCACTTAGCAGCCACATCTCAGTGCTCAGGCAGCTCATTGGCTAGTGCCTACCACACTGGACAGCACAGCTTAAAGCGTATACCCGTCTCTATGAATACCACTGTGGTTTACCATTAATGTGACAGAATCCAGATCACCAGGGCAGTGTCTGGTTCTTTGCATGCTCAATACTTTTGTGAAGCGAAAGAATGAATAGTCTATATGTGGAATGTAAGAATTATCTGTCTTGTGCCTTACTCTACTGATCAGACTTCCAAGTGACATTTCTTATATAATTACAGGTAACTTTGATCAATTTACTTACCATTTGGCCTTCTGGCCAAGAAATGTAGTGCTAGAGCATGGGGCATTTTCTCCCAGGCTCAGCCCCTAAGGTAGTCCTACAAAAGAGATCCACATCCTGAACTCTGGAAACAGTAAGTGTTCTTTTTTATGGCAAATAAGGACTTCGCCAATTTGACTATGCTGAGGTGAGAGGATTGTCCTGGATAATCCAAGTGGACCTTGTAAGAGGTATCCTTATAAGAGGGAAATTTTTTCATACAAAAGAAGATGGTGATGTAACCATGGAGACAGAGATGGAAGTAATCCAGCCACAATCCAAGGAATTCCAGCTGTCACTGGAAAAGGCAAGAAACATTCTTGCAACCTCTGAAAAAAAGTACAACCCAGCTGACTCTTGTGATTCATTCAGTCATACTGATTTTGGACTTATGGCCTCCTCCAGAAGGATAAAAGAACAAATGTGTATTGCTTTAAATCAACAGGGTGCAGTAATTTGTTCATCTGCCCTAGGAAATTAATACCTCTATTCATCTATCAGAAGACCTCTGTGCTAAACATATTCTACTGTAGTTTGAAAAAGTAGTCATAATCTCCATTGCTCTCTCTGTCCCTCTGTGAGCTAGCAGGTCATCTCATTAAGATGTAGAGTTGGTTCTGCCATGACATCTATTGCTTTTGCCAGTATAACACCACAGAGACAATGGCTCCTACATAAAAAAGCCTGGTTTTCCCTGCTGACTGATGAGAGACAACCAACCCGGGTGCCCCCATACATATGGCTCCATTCATAGCAATCTAACTGTTAAATATGAAAATATGCTTTTTTTAAGGTCAATCTGTCTCTCATTGTTCAACCATCTGACCAGCAGATAATGTTAAACAAATGACTAAAGTCCAGAGACCAAAATAACCACCTTGCTGAGCCTATAATTCTCCAGTTTCTAAAATTGGACCTCACTAATTGGTTTTTTAAAAGCTAAACATTAGTGTAGTTCATTATGCAACAGTAGATAATATACATTCCCATAGGTCATATGCTTTCTATAGGTGTTCACTCTTCCATATAACTACAGAAGAACCTACAAGATTAAAGAAGGAAAGAAAATAAAGAAGGAAGGAAGGAAGACTATAGTCTCACCTGGGATGGTGCCAACCATTCCTTTTCTACCAGAACATCTACAGAGCTAACATTGACTTCAAGAATCAATACTTCATCATACTGAGTATTTCAATGAACACTGGGCTGGAAACAATTCTTCATTACATATCACAATAGAAATAATACAGGCCCAGAACAGTTGAAGTTAACTGACCTAAGCATCTACAAAGTACCTCATTTTCTTCCAAATACAAATTGAGTAATGTTAAATTCTTTTAGCCTTGGAAGGATGAATCCGTTATGAAATGCATCTCCAAGAACTATAAGAAACAACCTGTTGAATAAAAGTTAGACTGGTCAGCCTGAATCCTAAGGAATAATTGTGAAAAAAAAAATCATGATTCTAATTTTGGTACAATTGATAGGAAAATCCACTTTCTGACAGTAATTAGCTACTGATTTTAGTTAGTTCTTAGTATTGGGTAAGAATAAAACTGTATCGTCAGACAAGAGGAGGCAAATGTTCTGTCTCCTACATTACAAGAACGTATTTAGTTTATCAGACCGTTATTAAGGTAGGTGATTATAAGATGTCATGATATAATTATAATTAATGTTTGTTTTTTAAATTAATTCAATCTTACTTTGAAGAGCAAAAACAAATAGAAACAATAACAAAAAAAGGTAATATACAACAATTCATATGTTACAGATTTTCAAAACTAAGAGCTAATTAACAATGGTTGTTATCTATTTTTAAGATTAAATGTGTTGCTCATATCAACAGATATAGTTATGCAAGATTAGAAAAATAATTGAATATTGTTTGCTTTCAAGACATCTTAAAGAAATCAACTAATAACAAATGCTGGAGAGGCTGTGGGGGGAAAAGGAACCCTTCTCCACTGCTGGTGGGAATGTAGACTGGTACAACCACTATGGAAATCAGTGTGGAGACTCCTTAAAAGACTAGTAGTGTTTCTCTGAATTCAAGCACCTATAATAACTAAATGACAATATAATACCCACCTCTGACAAGATTAAACAAAAAAGGGGGGGATACAAAGGAAGGACCATTCTGTATTTGTAGATACAGAACAGTTAGAATAAATATGAAGCTACTTTTGCATAAGTCTTATGAGAAGAAAAATTTGCACTAATAGTGTTTGGACAGGATATCCTGTCTGCTTCTTGTACTATGGATAAGCACTAGAAAGATAACAATGTAAAAAGTATTAATTATTGAAACTGTACTATAATTCAACTTAAAAAAGATAGGTACACAGCTACATTCTCTTAATTCAATGAATAGAGGGATCTGCTCTAATAGTGTTTGTAAATAGAATATCATGTCTGCACCTTGTACAACAAATAATCACTAATTAAACAATATGTAATATATGAATTATTGAATCTGTTCTAATAATTTGATTTAAAACTGTCTCATTGCTAGTTGTTCTTCAATAAAATTATGGTTAAAAAAAGAACTAGAACTGAAAAACACATCCAATCAAGATATTCTCCTTCTGGATATTTTCCCAAAATATCTGAAAATATCACACCATAGTGATATATGTGCACCCATGTTTATAGCTTCACACTTTGTCATAGCCAAATCTTGGAAAGAACCAAAATGCCCATCACTTGAATGAATGAAAAGGATGTGGTACTTTTATGCAATGGAATACTACTCAGCTATAAAGAAAGACAAACTCGAAGCCTTTATAGGTAAGTGGGTGCAACTAAAGGCTATACTCATAAATGAAATAAATCAGACCCACATGTATAAACATAGTATTGTCTCCCTACTGCAAGAACCTGAGGGCTAACCAAATAGCTCAGCAGATTAAAGAACCTGCAAGCAAGAACAGGGGCCAGGGATTTGATCCCCGGGCCTGCCATGCCAGCCCCTCTGCCAGGGGCTGATGGGGTGTGGTGTCGCATATCTGTAATCCCCAGCTCTTGGGAGGCTGCAAATAGTCAAATCACTATGAGTCTTGTCTGAGCAGCCTGAATACCTTCTCTAAAATTAAAATGAAAAAAGAAAGAAAGAACCTGAAAGAATAAATAAAACCTGAAAGGCATAATAGATACAATAAAACAGAAAGAGACTGAACGTAAGGGTTAAACAACAAAGATGACAGAAAGGAGAAAGGAAGAGGGAAAACATGAAAGTATATATACAGGTTGGCTGAGATGATTGTACTCATAATTTCCATCCGTTTTTTGAAAGCAGCAGGCAATGTTTCGAATTTCCACCTTGACTAACTCTCTATGCTGATATGTGTGATCTGAGCAACTACATCAAGGACAGCAATGTGTAACACAAAACCCTTGTCTGAATACCTCTCATCTTGGTCTTATAAATGTGCACCGTTTCTAATGTCTTACCAATTACTATAATCTTTTAAAAATAAATTTAAAAAGAAGACAGGAAAAAATTAAGATTTTTTTATATCAATGTTTAAAACTGCAATCCAAAGTTGAATTTAAAAACTGGTACTTAGTGGCTGGGGAGATGGCTCAGTAGAATAAGCATTTCCCTGGTAAGTGCAAGGGCCTGAGTTCAATCCCCAGTTCCGAAAAAAAAAAAAAATGGTACTTAGCTAGCAGTCCACACTGCAGAGTATCCCCATTACTTGCTAAAATACCTATGAAGGCAGAGGAAAACAAGATTGATAAAACAAAAACTGATAGTCATCTTACCACCTGAAAGAGAGAAAAAAATCCATTAACTTCAGGAACAAAGGTGATCAATTATAAATCATAATAAGCAGTCACTTGGAATAGAGAAAATTGTCAGCATAAAAGAATAGAGAAGTAGTTTTCTTTGATCCCCTACTCTGTAACCTACACACCAAATACCCAAGGCCTGCACTACCTGGCAGCCCAGGTAGTTAATCTCACCCAGGACACAAGTTACCTGAGAGACAGAGGGTACCAACCAACCTAGCCTCTCATCATTACTGCTCTTTCTTAGAGAAGATTCCCCAAAACAAAAAAGGTACGGCTGGAGGAGAAGAGGATGAGGAGGGGGGACACTAGATACACCAGGTCAGTTCCACCCAGCTTCAGCAAGTATGGGCAAACATGAAAATGAAAATAACCCTCTTAGTCAGTCATGTAGATCTAGTTTGCCATTTATTTCTGTTCAGTGTATCAAGCAGATACTAAGCTAGATACCATCTCAAACCAGCAAATGTGTACTAGTTGAACAGGCTTGAATTTATGAACATTAATCTGTTCCTCCACTAGAAATCTACTATTATCCAATAAGCCATAAATCAGATAAAAAGCCAGGCTGCTTTGTTGGCAAGCATCAGTAGAAGGTGTAAATAGAAAATAAACAAGCAAACATGAAGGGTTATAACAAACTCTGACACAAGCAATGCTCTTTCCACAAGAAAGGAACAAAGTAAGTAAACTTACAGGCATTTTCAAAGGGATAGCAAAAGAGCAGAAATCATTCAAATAGAAGAAGATTTTTAAAGGAAAAACACTTAACCAGCATTTAACAGTATTTAACATATTAAAATAAAAAAGCTAAATTAAAATAAAAGGCTAAAATAGAATTTAATTGCTGCAAAAGCTGATTGATATAAAGATGTTAAATCAGAGACATGAAGGTAAAATTTTATAAGCTTTTTTTCAAAACTGTGGAGAAGTTTTAAAGATGAAGGTTAAAATGGAAATAAAGTTCAGGACATGGAAATTTAATAAATAGACAAATTAGTATGATTAATGAAGTATCCAAGCCAATACAACAATTTAAATTGAAAATATAAGAAAAGAGACACTTGCTGATGGAAATGAAGATGTCTTCAGGTGTACATGAATTATTTGTTTTATAAAACTAACAAAAGGAGAATCGTTACAAGACCTAATGGGAAAAAATTACAAAGATAAATAAAGGACTGTAAGTATTTATGTGGAAAGAAAAGTTCATAACAATAAAATACAATTATTATCACTTCATAGGTCTCTGGAATATTCAATATCTCGACAGCTGTGTATATTTATAAACTTTTATGAAGCAGAGCTTCTATCAGTCAAAAAATTATTCACATGATGCAGAGGTAAACTAGAGTTGGAAAAGTCATATGGCTTGCTAGACAACTAGAATTAGAGAGCCAAGGAGATAGTTCAGTGGCATAAGCACCTGCCTGGCAAGTGCAAGGTCCCAAGTTCAATCCCCAGTATCACAAAAAGAAAAAAAAAAAAAGTAGAGGTAGAGCTGGGTGTGGTGGCACACATCTACAATCCCAACACTCTTGAGGCTGAGACAGGAGGATTGCTTCAAGTTTGAGGCCAGCCTATGCTTCAAAATGAGTTTAAGGTCAACCTGAACTACATAGTGAAACACTGTCGAGAAAGAAAGAAAGAAAGAAAGAAAGAAAGAAAGAAAGAAAGAAAGAAAGAAAGAAAGAAAGAAAGAAAGAAAGAAAGAAAGAAAGAAAGACAAAAGAAAAAGAGGTAAGACATTAAATCCAGTTAAATATGGAATTACTCAAATATTTATTATCATTACCATTGCATATAGATGAAAGTAAACACCAAATTGATTGCTAATACAGAGTAACTCTACTGATAGCTAGTAGTTCCTGTTTTTATCCTTGAACTTGATAAGTCAAAAGTTTGCAAACTTTTGATCCAAACTATCAACATTATTGCTTAGGAAAGCAGAATACCTAAAGGTCTGTCAAGAATGATATGGTTAAACAAATTAGAACATATTAATGTAGTAGACAATAGTAAATATTTTAAAAGGAAATATAGACATATATTCAAAGAAATAACACCTGTACATAAACTATTATATTTGTTCTTCCATTCTCTTTTTAAAACATATATGTCTATAAGAATATAGAAAATTATTTCAACATATATTTTCTTAAATATTTAAGGGTATTTTTCAGGACACAGACATTTCCTGCCTTCTTAAGTCATTTTCTGCCTTCTCAGGAATTTTTCTAACACAGAATCAAACCACCTAAACAAAATTCTTTTCTTTGTTTTTTCTTTTTGTGTGTGTGTGTGTGTGTGTGTGTGTGTGTGTGTGTGTGTGTGTGTGTGTGTGTGTGTGTGTGTGTGTGTGTGTGTGTGTGTGTGTGTATGTGTGTGTGTATGTGTGTCTGTGTGTGTGTGGGTGGGTGTGGATGTGGGTGTGGGTGTGTGTGTGTGGATATGGATGTGGCTCAGCACGCCCTGGGGGCTGGGCTGGCATGGCACTTGATGGCTGGGGAATTGAACTGTGGTCCCTGTGCGTTGCCTAAGCTTGCATAAGCAGCACTTTAGACCACTGAGCTGTCTTGCTGGCCCAACAAAATTCCTAGTAATGCCTAGAAAAATCTCTTTCAAAGTTTCTTCAAGAGTTTATTGTCTTACATTTCATAAGTTCTAATTATTTAAATATTAGCTTATAGTCTAAATTTTCAAGGTTTTCTCCTCATTTTTAAATAGGAGGTTAAGTAAAAAACAAATACCTCAAAACTTTCAAAATAGACACAATAAATACTAATAAAAATGAGAACCTTGCACACTGAAACTGATGTTTCCAAGGAACTACATGGAGGCCTTTATTATATTAGTGTACTTTATTTAACAAAATAATTTAAAATATCTAAGTATCAAATTAAAATTTTTACAGAACCATAGAAATGAGAAAGGAAATTAGCAATAAACTCAAAACTGTTGAAAACTAATAGACTTATTTCTTATGAATGTATAAAGGAGGCACATAAATGAACAAAATTAGGACTGCAAAGGAAAAATAATTGTGGACAAATGTTTTAAACTGTAATGTACTATGGGCAGCTCTGTACTAGTTCCTTGTAAAATTTTAACAAGCTGAATTATTTTCTAGAAAAACAAAGATCCACCCAAGTTAGTGTGAAATCTCAGTTAAAAAACAAAGAAAATGGTTAAGAAATGGTTGATATTTCTAATGAGTTTTGTTTTGGAGTGGGAGGTATTATTTTCTGAGAATATAAGTATATTACAAATACACAGTATCAAAGCACAGAAACTCTTAACTCCCTTTATTTGATGAATCTAAGGTAACTCTACAGCTAAATTACTAGTTTGTAAACAATTACCAAATTTATGTTATAATCTGCTCTCCTAAAACCCCAAACCATAGCCACATCCACTCAAGACCAACATGGAGATTTAATATAATCATTTTAAAAATAAATAATGAAAGTCTTTTAAAACTGGATTTCTGTGATAGTTTCCCAACTTCATAAATGCCACACATACAGCAAATGATATTGTCTCCCATCCAAGTACTAACCAGGCCGGACCCTGCTTAGCTTCTGAGATCAGACGAGATCAGGCGTGTTCAGGGTGGTATGGCCATAGACATAAATGAGTTTTGTAATCTTTCAATTATGTCTCTCTATATAACATGAAAGAGAATCAGGCTAAACTGCTTATTTTTGAAGTAAAAAGTGTCAAATATCTAGATTTGAGCTTCTGCATTGTTTTGCATAGCAGCCTTTCCAATACTGCCAGGAGTCTTTACCAAAAGATATGATACAGACAGCCCATGAATCATGAGCTGAAGGGGACTCTTGACTGATTTCTTAGTACTTACTAAGAGAGAATATTCTACCCAAAAGTCGGTATGTGAAGAATATCATCATTTTATGTGGAAAGTTATTCATCAAGAGATCCACTGGGCATGGGGCCAGCGAGATAGCTCAGTGGTCTAAAGGGCCTGCTTAGGTAAACTTAGGCAGGCATAGGGAACCATGACTTGATCCCCAGCACCACATGCCTGCTCCAGCCTTGCCCTGAGGACATGCTGAGCAGGCAAAAAAAAAAAAAAAAAAAGAGAGAGATCCATTGGGCATAGTGGTGCACACCTGTAATACCAGCACTGAGGAGGGTGAAGTGGGAGGATTGTCACAAGTTCGAGGCCAGCCTGGGTTACCTAGTAAGGTCGGGGGTAACCTGAACTACAAAACAAAACACACACACACACACACAGACACACACACACACGTACCTCCTACAATCTCAGCATTCTCAATCCCTAGATTTTATTATACCAGTTGTTGTGGGTGGAATTTTATATAATAAAGATTATGTTTAAGCAAGAAAAATAGTAAAAAAGAAATGACCATAAACATCTGATAGATTTTCTACCTCAAGAAAAAATAAAAAGACAGCTTTATATTAAATAATATTATAATAATAATATTGGCCCTGTCATTATGCAACAAAGACCTTTAAATTCTTTTTTTTTTTTTTTTGGCGGAACCAGGGATTGAATTCAGGCCTTTGCACTTGCCAGGCAAGTGTTTATTCTACTGAGCTATCTCCCCAGCCCCCCTTTAAATTCTTTGACTTTATAATTCTGCTTTTTTAGAACTTAAAGATATCATGAGGTATTTGGTCATAAATTTATATAAATAATCACATCAATGGTAACCACAAGTTTTCAGCAACCCAAAATATGAATGGTTAGATAAATTATTATAGGTGTCTATTAAATAGCTATTAAGCACAACTATTTCATGTGAACTTTGTTTCCTCTTTCACTTGCTTTTATTAATACCGCTGGTTGGCCAAGCAGCCATCCAGGTGTCTACATACATTCTAACACTGAGCAGAAAGTAGAAAAGTTCCTTTCACACATCCTGCCCACATGAGGTCTAGCTTCACCCCTTACCAACATCCCCCAACAAGCTGCAACTGTAGCTTATGGACCTGTCTTAGTTACTCTTCTCCCATTCCTGGGACAAATACCCGACACCCAAATTGAAGGAAGGAAAGTTTATTTAACTCACAGTTACTGGAGGTTTCAGGGGCTCCAAAGGCAGCCTGCACATGGCAGAGAGCAACTCTTCATGGCAGCTGCAAAGAGCCAGATCACAAAGGAGAGGTAGCAGCAGCTCAATTCTCTAGCTTTTCTTCCTGCCTTACATTGTAATGCAAATTACCTGCCCCAGGGCAGGTGCAGCATCCACACCCACAATAGTCAATCACAAGGGGTCCAGAGAGATGTCTCAGTGGAATAAGCATTTCCCTGGCAAGCACAAGGGCCTGAGTTCAATCCCTAGCTCAGCCAAGAAAAAAAGAAATCACAAACTCCAAAAGCTGCTCCAAGACTGCATGAGACTTTGGGGGACAACTATACATAAACCATAATAAGACCCTTGAGAATTTTACATGACATGAAAACTGTGTCATCAACCTGGATGGAGGTTGTTAGCCAAGTAATGCTTCTTAAAATCAGTAAAGAAAAGACATCATCCTGCATGTTGTGTACCAGCTTTACTTCTGCATAAACAAATGTTTAGTAAAAGAAAGTTCTTTATTAGTATAATTCTAGATAATGAATGTGAAAAAAAAAAAAAGAGTAAAGATGAGGGAAAAGGAAACGAAAAAGGCTGCTGCTTTTGAGTAATTAAAAAAATTAAAAAACCCAAAGTTCATACTTGTTGATGAAACTGTTTAGGGAACTTTACTTTGGGTAGATTGACCTCAAATAATAAAATCAATTGATCAAGCATGGCATTACTAAAGGTGAGAAACATAGGCACACATTTCATGGCAAAGTGTAGCAAACAAAAACCTGAAAGAGTAAATAAAATTCAGAGGGTTCAATAGATACTACGAAAGAGAAACAAATTGTTCAAAGGGAAGGAACAACTGAGATGAAGGGAAGGAGAAAAGGAAGAAAGAAGGAAGGGAGAAGAAATATATATCTATGCGCAGGATAGCTTAAATAATTGTCCTGCTGATTTCTGCTGATCTACTGAACGGAGCAGTTAATGCTTAATTAGTTTTCTTTCTCCTTTTAATTCTTTATAACTTTTTTGGATCATCTTTTCATGCTTATATCTAATAATCTGAACAAGCAATTTGAAGATAACAATATGTACTATAGCAACCATTGTTGAATTCCTATTATTTTGTTTTGTGAAATTCTATATCATTTCTATTTTATTACTATTTTTATTTCTTTAAAAAATTTTTAAAATTTAAAAAATTGAAATTTAAAAAACAAAATGTAGCAAGGATTACATAGTACCTTCTATAAAGTATTTCTGTCAAAAATAACTAATAACTAATAATAAAGTAGGACCAGTATCAAATCAAGTTTTTTAATACAACTATCAATTACTGGTAATATGGGAAATAAGGGAATAGAATGAATAATACCATGAAGAAATAATAAGTTAAATTCAAATTGTGAACTAACATACAAAATGAATAAT
>PVKA01010061.1:0-65820 GCA_004027165.1 Ctenomys sociabilis
ATATAGCTGAATTATATCAAAGATTCAATAATTATTTACCTAGTGGATGACCATAGCACTAAAAGCCGACATAATATCCTGTCCCACCACCAATAGTGCAGATCTTGCCTCTCATAGAATTATGTAGAAGCACAGCATTATCTATCCCAACTGTACTGTCTATACACACACAGGATGATTTTTTCTTTCTACAACCCTTTCTTTGTCTACACCTGTCAAAAGTGGGCACTCCGTTGACAGAATTTTAGATTCCGGTCTAATGACCTCCCATGATTATTGGTTGACGCCGATTGCGTAGAGGAGATGTGTTTCATAGGCTGTTACTTGAATGAAGATCAATTACAACATTGCTCAAATTACAAGAAGTTTTGTGAATTTGCTTATTAGTGCCTGTTTTCTTTTTTCTTTTTTTGTTATGTACTTGGTACAGGGTCTCACCATGGAGCTCAGACTCTAGTCATCCTCCTGTTTTCAGCCTCCAAAGTGCTGGGATTACAGGTGTGTGCTACCACGCCCCGTCTCACTGGTCTCAGCGTGCCTGGAGGTGAGGCTTGTGAGGATGTGATAGCAGAGATCAAGTCTCAGTCCCTGAATTTGCCTAAGCAGGCACTTAGTCCACTGAACTATCTTTCTGGCTCTTGTTTGTGCCTTGTTACATGATTGCTAAAGACCATAGGCATCGTATATATACACCAGAGCCAATTTGTTTGAGCTACTTTTCCACATGTATGGATGCATTAACAAATACCACAGTGTGCGCTCTTTTGAGGTCAATTGAAAAATGCTGTATCAATAAAGTAATTGCATTTTGATTTTTATACATCTTTCGCTTCATCTACAGATATGCTAATAGGTCTCTCAAAAGTAATAAAAGCTTTTAAAATGTTTTTCTTCCTTTAACTCTCATATCTAAGTCATTATTCAATTGCATTTAAGCTATGAATGTTGGGAAATAATTTAGGCTGGATTGATTACAATTTTAATTAGCCATTTAATATTGCCTGGATGCCAGAGGACATGCCAAAGACAGATGAGATTGCAGTTATTGATAAAGTTTCCAACTGGCAGGAATCGTATCTCAGACAAACCTCGCTGGCTCCAGCACTGCCGCTGCGCAAAGCTGTAGTCAGTGATAACGAATGGAATTTATGTCTTCTCCGAGCCCAACTGCATTCTCTGATGTGGCTCAGGCAGCAAAGAGAATGCCTGACACCCACACAGCTCTTGCCACCTGCGCCAAGAAGCAGATGGAAAAAATGGGAAGCGCAGAAATGCGGTGTCAAACCAAAGGACAGTCCCACTGCCAAGAGTTTTTTACATTGTGAGTCTACCAACTCTATTAATTCTCCACGTGGTGTAAAAATCCCATTATGTTTTTTCAGTACCCCATTCCTGAGTGACAGAGAATTTCTAGAGACAGTCACTCTCCTCTGTGCATTATTTAACCACCCCCAAACCCACAGTGCCCTTGGGAATCCTTTCATTGATCTCTATTTGATTTACTCTCAAATTTATCATGGCTGGTACTCCCGCCATCAGAACAGGTAGAGGAGAGGGTATTACATACATCTAGGAATTGTTAAGAAAACTGCAGGAGGATGAAAGCACAGGGCAGGAAGTAGGGTGGGGGAGGGACATTCAGGGCTCAGGTACTAAAATACCTCATTATCAAGTCCTAGAGAGGAGGACCAAAGTCACAACTTCAAACCCAGGACTAAATGGAAAGCAGGACTTAATCTTTAAGTCAATAACAAACTTATCTGAAAAGCTCTCAGATAGTTGGAATTTGATATATACTAAAGGATCTATGAGTCTTGGAAGAAATCAGGATGTCAGGATAAATCCTAAGGGGATTCGACTGACCTTAATTAGATACAAAAGCTACAATTCTTGTTATATAGGTCTTGCTTTACCTTGGTCTTAACCATCCAGCAGAAAAGTATAAAAACGAAATATAAGAAGTAAAGCCATATTATTGTGCTGAGCTGTAAAAGACTCCAGTCAATAACTTCTGACACTGCCAGACATATGGAAAACCTAATACTATTATGGACCACTGGACTGTTTTGGAATATTTTGTTGAATTCACACACCTATAATATTTAAATGACAAAACTAAATAAAAAAAGGGATACAGGACTGGGCATGGTGGCGCATGCCTGTAATCCCCGCACTAGGAGGCTGAGTTAGGAGGATTGTTGTGAGTTCGAGACCAGCCTGAGCTACAAAGTGAGCTTAAGGCCAACCTGAACTGCATAGTGAGACTCTGTCTCAAAAAGACAAAAAATAATAATAGAAAAAGGGGATACAATTGAATAACCATTTTATATCTGTAGATTCAAAATAGTTAAGATAGGGATACAGCTACATTCTCCTAATTCAGTGAATAGAGGGATCTGCTCTAATAGTGTTTGTAAATAGAGTATCATGTCTGCATCTTGTACAGCAAATAACCACTAAGAAAACAATATGCAATGTATTAATTATTGAAGCTGTCCTACTAATTTGATTTGAAACTGTCTCATTGCTATTTGTTTTTCAATAAAATTATGGGGGGGGGGAAGAAATCAGGATGAAAATTAAGACATACTTCAGAAGATGAAGCCAAAGCAGGGCTTAAAGAAATTTCTAATGCTAAATGCTTATTTTGGAAAAATAAACGTGTTTCAAATCAGTGGTCTCAAAACTAGAAAAATAAGTCAATTTAATCGAAAACAAATAGTAGAAAGGATATGGTGGAAATAAGAGCAGAAACCAGTGGAAGAATAAACAGAAAAATTATTCTAAAAATCAACAAAACTAAACCCAGTTCTTTGAAAATAGCAATAAAATTAAACCTTTAGCTGGACAGAGCAAATGGGAAGTGGGGGAAGGAGATGGGTTACAAATGTGAAAGGAGACAACACTAGGTAGCCCGTGAGTCTGTCCTTAATTTTAATTTCTACTAGCATTAGCATCTAAAGAAAAATAAGGGTATCTTAAGAAAAAAATATATAAAAGTAATAACTTCCTGGAGAAGCAAGCGCTACCCAGGCTCACTCAAGAAGAAATGGAATGAACACGATTTATCCTGTATTTATAAAAGCAATTAAATGTGTATTCATCTAACTGGGCTGCTGTAGGATTTTCTGACCTTCAAACTGCAATGGTGGAGTGAAGAATTTCAACAACAGGATGTCTGAGATGATTGTATTCCTAATTTCCATCAGTTCTTTGAAAATAGCAGTTAATGTTTAAATTTTTCACCATGACTAACTCTATATGCTAATATCTGCAGTCTGTGCAAGTACATCAGAGGCAGCAATGTACAATACAAAAACCATGGTTGAATACTTCTCATCTTGTTCTTCTAAATGTGTACTGTTTTTAATGTCTTATCAATTATTAGTATCCTCTCTTTAAATTTACAAATGATAAAACAGCCAAGAAAAAATTATTAAGGCTTATTAAAAGCAAGTAGTGATGTTCAGTTATTTGTCCAATATCGCAAGCCTAAAACTGTTAATCTGAACAACAGATTTGATGATAAATATATGTAATATAACAAGCATTGTTAACTCGATATTCTTATTTTGAAAATATGTACCATATGCATTGTTGTATGTCACTCTGTTCCAGTCTTTGTTTTAGCTAATTGTTTTTACTTTTGTTTTTGTGTTTACTCTTTAAAAGTAAATTAAATTAAAAGCTGAAAAAAGTTCTCTTTCTGTTTTATGTTTTCACCTTAGAATGCCTCTCCAAGTCTAACAGTCTGCATTCTGCCTCTTTTGAGACTGGAGGTTCCTGACCACCACTTGCCAAATATTCTTGTTCTTGCTCATACAAATAGAATGAATGGATTTGCAAATAAGAATAGGACAACACGTCAAAGATTTCACTCAGAAGATAAAGTTGGATATTGACAGGTAAGAAACAAATTTAAGTACCATGGAGAAAGGAAAGGAAAGATTTCTAAAGCATAATGCTGTGCTAGAGCATTTTATTTTATTTTATTTTATTTAGTACAAGGTCTACAGGGTCTCCCTACACAGATCGGACTCATAGTGACCCTCCTGTTTGCAGCCTCTCAAGAGCTGGGATTGCAGGCACGCGCCACCACATCCAGTGTCAGTCACCCTCTCCCCTGGGGGGGGGGGGGCTGGCACATCACACCAGGGGTAGAACCCTGTCCCTTTAGAGCATTATTATTATTATTATTTTATTTTATTTTTTATTTTGTGGCGGAACCAGCGATTGAACTCAGGCCCTTGCGCTTGCCAGGGAAACGCTTATTCTACTGAGCCATCTCCCTGGCCCCCTAGAGCCTTCTTGATAGATTTCCAGAATGGCCTCTGTTCATTGCAAGAGATCCAGAGGAGACTCTGGAGACTCTAGTCCAAGGTGCTTTCTTTCTATCCTTGGAAAGCTGATGGGAGCTAAGATTAAGCAGAAACGAACTGAATGTCCCCAAACCAGAATTCACTGAGAGAAAAATCTCATCCTCTAACACACATTTAATTAGGGAAAAGCCCTCAAGGAAGGCTTTTTCATTTACTCATTTTTAATTTCTTGATACAGGGTCTCAGTATACAGTTTGGACTAGCAGGGATTCTCCGGCCTCAGCCTCTGCAGTGCTGGGATTACAGGTGTGCGCCACCACGCCCAGTTCCAGGGCTGGCAAGGCATCTGAGCTATCTCCCCAGCCCTTATTTGTTTTTTTTTTTTTTTTTTTTTTGTCTTTTTGAGACAGGGTCTCACTATGCAGTTCAGGCTGGCCTTGAGCTCACTTTGTAGCTCAGGCTGGTCTCGAACTCGCAACAATCCTCCTGTCTCAGCCTCCCGAGTGCTGGGATTACAGGCATGCGCCACCACACCAGGCATTTGTTTGTTTATTGAGACAAGATTTCAGGATGAAGTCCAGGCTGTCCTTGAACTCACTTTATAGGCCAGGCTTACCTCAATTCATGGCGATCTTCCAACCTCAGCCCTCTGAGCACTGGGATTATAGGCATGAACCACAGTGCCTGGCCCGAAGAAGACTTTTTACACGGTGACAGAGATTGAAGAACAAGTTCTGTCTTAGATAGAAGACTAGCTTGAATGACCAAAAGAAAGCGTGAACATATAAGTATTTTCTAACTAATATAGCTGTGCAAACAGTGGGATTATATGGGATCACTACTAGAATTTGGTTGATTTAAAACTTTTATGGGTGAATTAAAACTTCAAAATTCAAAATCTGTAATTTTTCTTTTAGGTGAAAAGGTGACAGGAGTATGAGGAAAAGCTGAACTGGGCTAAAGGATAGAAAAGTAGCAGATGAATCTCTTTTTGACAACCGTCAATTATTGATTTAGGTGAAAATTATTCAAGTTATATTTATAAAATGAGTTTTCAAAACTCAGTCAAACATCTAGAAAGGAATTCAGGGGTTTTGATAGACCAGTGTTATTTGCTTGTTTTGGAAAAGAAACAGAATGAGTATAAATTTGTTCTTGCATGCTTCTGGAAATATTTTAATCTCACTAGCAAATTTCCTCCAATTCTAACAAATGACACTAGGCATCCTAAATTGCCTGGGAAGGCAGCAGAGTTCTTTTTTACTCACCACTCCATTTAATTACCTCAATAAGGAATCATCATTTTAAGAAACCTAGCAAGGGCCAGCCAGATAGCTCAGCAGATTAAGGCGCCTGCTTAGGCAGAGTGAACAGACCTGGATTAGATCCCCAGCCTGCTCTGTGGGCCCCAGGGCACACTGAGACTGCTACTGCGACTGGGTGTGGTGGCATGTGCTATAATTCCAGCCTTTAGGAGGCTAAAAACAGAAGGATCACTACAAGTCTGATGTACATAGTGAGATCCTGTAGACCCTGTACTAAAATACATTAAAGAAAAAGAAAAAGAAAAAGAAAAAGAAACCTAGCAAGAACATCTGAGTCAATGGTGGTGATGAGGTGGAAGTTGTAATTTGTAGTTACATCTGTGAGGAGAGTCAAATATTTCCATCTTGAGTTCAGCCAGCGTGGAGTAATTACGTGTTCCAGATTGAATCGCATTAAAAGGCCTCCTTAAAACCTTCATGCAGATTTCTCACTTTTCTCTCAGAAAAGTCTGCCCCTAATGTTATGCTCTCCTCTGGCACACTTAGCCGGGCACCCTAGAGATCAGAATTGCTAATAAGCAGAACAACTTAAGAGCAGTCTGGCACAAATCACACTGGAACAAATGGGAGCGCCCCACAGCAGTAACCAAATATGTATTTCCCCCAATTCAGATTGGATATACTCTGCGAATTTTATTAATGCAGAATTTCAAAACCAAAAAATAGCCTTATGAATTTAAGAAAATAAAACAAAGTATTCAACAAACAAGGAACCTAACTCACCTTTCCTTCAAGGAACATGGTAGCCATGATATTTCTTTGGGTTAAGTCTCTTCTACCTTAATACACATGCAGGCAAGCATAATAATCCTTTGTAGATTGGCTTGGAGCTTTTTTCTTTTTTTTTTTTTTTTTCTTATATGCCATCTATTCAAGGGATTGTAAAAATTCACAATTGAAGGCTACTGTCATGGCTGCCTCTGAGAGAGGTCTGTTCTTAGGTCAGCAGTAAGAGTACCTCGTGCTAGGGCAGGGTGGGTCGCAGGGAGGTTGAATCAAGCAAGAGACTTGTGCTGACAAAATCTGTTTTCCTACTTAAAATTCTAGGGTGACTCCTCTTCAGTTGCCCTGCCCCTCACTCCAACTCCTTTCACTTTTCTTTCAAGGAAAGTCCTTGAAGAAAGAACTTCAGTGATCTTTATCTCCCAGGAAACAAAAGCTGAATTTATTAAACATAGGAGAGCACAGAATTTCCATAGCTGCACCCTAAATGCTTTCTAGGCCATTAACTTAAATCAGATAGTCTCTAAACAATTTCATCTGTGGTCCGCCACACATTTCCCATAAAAAAATCTTTGATACTAAATGGGTGACCTTGACCTTGTTCTGGCCAGAGAGATACTCCACCTGTTTGACATGTTTCCTTTTTCAGACTTCACTTTTGACCTACTTTATAGACTAAATTATGAGGAAAGAGCTCAGCAGAGAGCATCAAACTATCATGTTGTAGTGATAAGGAGCTCTCAGGAGAAGGCTGTGTCCAGAGAGCTTGGAGTGGCTCAGGTATGAGCTTCCTGGCTCAGGTATGTGATGTGGGGGAATTCTCTCAGCCAGTGTGAATCTATTCATCAGGAGACAGTAGCAGGAATTGTAACCACAAGCCTCTGCTGGTGGTTTTCCATTCTAAGGATGGAAAGGGTTGTGTTCGAAAATGCTTTGTAATCTGTAAAGCACCCTACTAATGTTCATTATTGCCATTGTCCCTTGTTTCGGATAACAATGCTCATACCAGCATCACTTCCCAAGGCAGCTTTCCAGCTATACTATGAGGGGTTTGGAATTGTTTGACATGGACAATGCTTGGCATTTTTCTGCCCTTTGCTTTCCATGCATGTCTAGTCCAGAGATGCACAATGCAGAGCCCTTGGCGAGCGTCCAGTCATTCTTTCCAGTGCTGAAGCTGGCTTTTCTTTCACGTCCTACACACCACTGTTAGCTCAGATTTTCCCTGCATTCTCCATGGTCCCACCTTAGATTACCTTGCTAAGGTGTGTGCAAGTAATTAAGTATTGTAGTGTATTTGTCTGATGTTTGTTTGAACCTCAAAACTTCACAAAACATTTAAAAGTTCTATATGACCATGACCAAGTCTCTTATTTTTCCAAGTCTTGGTTTCCTCATGTAATTATTTTTATGAAGTTTATTGGTGTAATATATATATATATATATATATATATATATATATATATATACACAATTTATATATACATATATATCACATTCATCAAAGGGAATTTATACCTATATATGATATATCCTGGTTCCTCTTTTTAAAAAAATCTCCTTCCCTCCCTTCAATCCCCTCATTTACAAAGCGTTATTTCCATTTCATTTTTATTTTCATTTTTTAATCTGAGGGACAGGTCTACAGGGTGTTCAGGGTCTCATTACTAGGTCAGACTCGTAGTGAGCTGCTCGTTTACAGCCTCCCAAGAGCTAGGGTTACAGGTGCATGCCACCACGCCCAGTCTCAATTGCCCTCTTAGCTTGTCCCAGAGGAGGAGCCCACAGGGCAGGCCTGGGGAGCGAGCCCCCCACCCCCTTGCCTACTTGCAGATGCTTTAATCTGCCGAGCTATTTGGCCAGCTTTCCATTTTATTTTTCTTTCATCATCTTTTTTATTTTCCTTTCATTCTCCTCTTTCCTAGCTCCACTTTCTTGTGAACCCTTTGTCCTGCTTCATAAAACCTATTATATAGTTCAGTACTTATTTATCCTTTTGACTTTTTCACACCAAAGAAATAATACAATATTGACACATGTGTGACCAATTTATTTCGCTTAAGAGTGTAGTCTCAAAGTATACCCATTTACCAAGAAAGGTCTCAAGTTCATCCTTCTTTATGGCTGAATGGTATTCCGTTGCACAAAACAAACAAATAAAAAAAAAAAAACCACATGTTTTTCATCCATTCCTAAGTTGGTGAGCATTTGGGTTGTTCCCAAGATTTAGCTATTATAAACTCTGCTGCTATAAACATGGGTGTGTGTATATCGCTGTGGTGTGATGTTTGTAGTTCTACAGGAGGATGTCTGGCAGTGGAATTGTTGGAGAAAATGAGACCTCTCATCCTATTTTTTTTTTTTTTTTTGTCTTTTTGAGACAGGGTCTCACTATGCAGTTCAGGCTGGCCTTAAGCTCACTTTGTAGCTCAGGCTGGTCTCGAACTCACAACAATTCTCCTGCCTCAGCCTCCCGAGTGCTGGGATTACAGGCCTGCGCCACCACGCCCGGCTCTCATTCTATTTTTTTGAGGCATCTCCACACTGATTTCCAGAGGGCTGGTACCAGTTGATAATCCTGTTAACAGTGGAGAAGGGTTCCTTTTTCCCACAGCCCCACCAGCCTTTGTTATTTGTTGACTCGCAATGACTGTCATTCTTTATGGAGTAAGATGGAATCTCAACATTGTCTTAATTTGAGGCTCTTGAATTACAGGTGATGTTGAATATTTTCTTGCTTATAATAAAGTAAGAGAAGCTGGTGGCACGGGCTCCAACCCTAGCACTCTGAGAGGCTGAGGTAGCGAACTGGAGGTTTGTGCCCAGTCTGGGCAATATAAAGGCTTAATGAGACCCTGTTTCAAAATATAAACAGAGCAGCAGATATAGCATGGAGGAGAAAAGGCCTTGGGTTCTATCTCCAGTATTGAAAAACTTAAACAGAAAATGAGGAAGTTTATGTCTTCTAAGGTTTTCTCCAACTTTAAATTTTTGCTATTTCTGTAATGCCTTCTTTAAGGATTAATTTAAAAACTACCCACCCATTAGAGATGGTATATGTAATAGGAATGTCATATTCTTCTAACAGATGGATATCTTTTAGCCACTTCGTTAAATTTTGAGTATCTACCAACTTGCTGATTTCAGGTGCTTTATGTAAACTTAATATTAAAGAAAGGGATTAAATGTTGATATCCAGCAGGCCTTATCATCTCTGTTACTACTCTGCAAGGCTTTTTTCTTTTTCTTTTTTTCGAGAAAAGCTGCCTCAAAGTCAAGGCTCAGAGCTGGTGGGGAGAGTGCCAAGCCCTGGTAAGCGTGGCAGGCCGGTGCTTGTGCTGCTGTCTAGCTGCTGTGCCCAGAGTCACTACAGTCTCAGGGTCTCTCCCTGAGGTGTTCGTGCATAAATGCAGCTTTAGACAACTTGGCACAAACTCTCTAGTACATGTGCACATTTACAATTACATAGGTGTGTATAATGTATGAATGTGTGGATTAGGATTTATGTCATCATTAAGCATATTACCTTTGCTCTCAAGGAATTTAATGGCTTACACAGTGCAGATTAAGATATATAACTGATACAAGTGCTCTGATTACCTGCATGTTCCTGACATATACTGCCGAGCTTTGAGGTCAATTGTTTAAATAGTCTCCCAAGGATCCATAGGCTGTAGACTTGGTCCATGGAATGGTGATATTAGGAAGTGTTGTGGGCACTTAAAAGGTGGGTGTTATGGGAGATCTTTAGGTCATGGAGATTGTGTCCTTGAAAGGGATCTTGTGACCGTGTCCATCCTTTCTGGCCTGATTTGTGATGTAATCGCTTGCCCTGCTTGTGGCCATGCTATAATCTGTCATCATCCTCTATCCTCAGCAGTGGCCAAGTCAGTAGAGTGACTAATCTTGGATTTTAAAAATCAAAACTGAGCTGAATCTACCTTTTTGCTTTATAAGCTAGCTGCTTTGCTGTGTTGTAACAGCGCCAAAGAGGTGACTATCGTACATGTGTCCATATTGGCTAACCTAGTAATACTGAGCATAAACCATGTGATAAAAGTAATACAAATTGACAAATGTTGACTTACTTCATTCTCCCAATAAGTTTTGAGATGAGACTATAATCCTCAATATGTACAGGATAATGTCACATCACACAGAAGCTAAGGGATTCACCCAAGCCCTTACAACCAACAAGTGACAAAGGCAGGATTCTTCCCAGGCAGTCAGTTCTACCTATGAGGTGCTCTGTCTGTCCAGTAGGCTGCTTCTAGGTGAGAAATGCTGGTTTCCTGTCAAACTTGGCACCAAGTACTCCTGGGCTCCTCCTCCTCATTCCTCAGGGTCCTTCCTGAAGAGCTGTAGATGAGATTAATGGACTGTCATAGCTTTACCAGCAGCACAATCCTACCAGACCCTACCAGCCCATCACTATCCAAGGCTATTGTCATAGATTGTTTGCTTCACTTAGGTTCTTACATGGAGATATGCCTGCCCAAAGTTAACTGAGGAGATCTCTCAGGAACACTTATGAAATTGTATAGGAAGCAGGGAAGAGCCAATATCCATTCAGAGGAGACAGAAAACTTCACCCATGATGCAGTTACAGTGCATTGTCTCAACAGATTCCTTGGGTTTCCCTAGAGCCGGAGTAGCCCTTCTGCTTTAAGGGAAGGGAGCAGGGCCTCTGTGTCTATAATTCCAGTAGTCAGTGGATCCTGGGTGCCCCTGGAGAGGGAGGCAGGGTGCTTGGACTGAGGGAAGTATGTGGGAATGAACTGACAGGAATCCTTAGCAGGCAACTCTTCCAGTAATGGAGGAAGCAAGGGCTCAGGTCTAAAGGGGGCAGTGCGCCACAAGGCCGTGTTAGCCCCTCAAAGTGATATTGAAATGACAAACATCAAAAATAGTACATTAAGAAGGGAGATCTTGACTTTGTTCTCAGTGATATGTCTTTGCCTTGGAAAGATGAATGATACCATGTAGAATGGCATGTCATTGAGGACAAGGAAGAAGACATTTGCCTACCCCCTCTCCTTCACAGGTTTTACCTCTTTCCAGTCTGGAGCTGGATTCCCAAAGCTCTTACAAAAATCTGCAGCAGTAGCTCAACTAGGGAAACTCAGATGGTCAGTGTGTCCAGGCAAATATGACCGACAGACAATGAACCCTCTCTCCTTGAAAGAAAAATCTCATGTCCGTTCTCTGGAGTGTTAAAGCAGTATGTTCCTCTGAGTGTTGACTCCTGATAGGAAAACTGTAGCCCAGGCAAACTTTAGATTAGATCTAGAATGACAAAATGATATTGTATTAGAAATCTGTCTTTATAGATCTCCTCTTGCTCAACAACATAGAATATCACACCATTTTCTTCATTTATTTGACTCTTTCCACCACCATTACCATCCCATTTGTGTGTGTGAGTGTGTTTGGAAAATCATGGTGGTGACTTCGATTTATAGCAATATTGATATATTTTCAGAGCTATAGCTGCTAATAATCCTAATCCCAGGGTTTATGCAGTTGTTTATGATCTACATACAGGGAGTGAGAAAACAGGATTTGAAACTCTGTCCACATACACAGTGCACATGGACTTCCTGTGAAAACATTTGAAAAGGAACGGAAGTTCCTTGGGTCTCTTTGAGGTAAATGTTAGCCTGGAAGGCAGTAAAATGAATCTAGGAATGGACTTTCCTTGTGCACCTGCCCACACATCCCCTGGGATAAGATTTATGTGCTCTGTGTGGTAGTAGGTGCTAATTGCCTACACATCCACAATAACACATGGTCTTTATTTAACTAGAAAATTTTAATGACTGGTTTTTGCCTTGCTAGCAGCAGCCTCTAATCTTCCTGGTAGAAAATGGTGAATTGTCCTCTCACAGCTGGTAGAGGCTCCAATTACAGTAGAATAGTTAACTTTTCATGTGTTGTAAGGTCTCTGATAAGAATATGCATTGTACAGCTGCATAATGTCATTGTCCCAACTCCAGTGAGTTTGCCTTCAAGAGTTCCTTCTAGGATTTTTCCATATGCTTAGAATCGCAGCTGGTAAATGTATCTGAAGACTTAAGAACCTTGCACATCTGTGTTTTGACAGATGCCCTTATCTAAACGATTGCCCTTCACAACAACTGTACTAGACTTGGTGCTTGGAATTAGAGAAAGACTCTAGTCTTTGCTAGCACTGCTAGATGAGGGCAAGGCAGTGCACTCTTGGAACAGAAATGAAGTAAAATGCTCTTTCTTCCATTTCTCAAGAGCCCCCCCATTTCTCAATAGCCATCCATAGACTGGAAGTTTATCCTTGGCCATACCCAGCATACTGCCTGCGAGTTTGTCCTTTACTTAAACAGTACCAAGCTTTAGAAAGTTAAGTGAGGCTGATGAAGCCAAAACAGGCTAAGATATTTTGCAGGTTAAGGCTTTTATTCAAAGAATTGAGTTACTGAAAGATTAGCTTTGTGCCAAAATACTAAATGGCTGTGGGAGAAATCCAAGAAACACAACTCAGTGTTATTAAAGATGCAAAGAGACAGGAACTGAGTCATGGGAAAAGAAAGTGTTGAGAAGGGTCAGTTAACCAAAGGTACAGAGACATGTTCGGATCTGTACAGGACACAAAAGGGACAAGGAGAATTGCCTTAGTTTTTATCATAGGCATTTTTTTTTCTTTCTTACACAAGTGATTAAATACTGCTTGTAAGCAGCTCAAGTGACTGAACAACCCGTGTAAATTCTGAACTATGACCATAGGAAATGAGTGTCTCATTTATAACATTGTTTTGTACAATATCACCACAAAACCGTCTGTGACAATGTGATATATTAGCCACCACCACACAACAGGGCTAAAACATAGTGAGACACTGTCATTGAACAAAACAAGCCAAAGGCACTTCCCACGGGGTCCAAGGAAACCAATAAAATGCATCAGAGGGTGATTTCATTTAGCAGAGATGCTGCAGGCATTAGGAAACATCTTGGAATGTGCAGGCAAAGGGCTGGGAAACCTTCTCTCCATAGAGAGCGATATTTCTTTTGTCATCCTCATGAAGGAAGGCTGATGTCCAGTACTAATGCTCCAGTGCCATTGACAGCATTGTAGAGCTCAGCCAGCAATCTGAAGACCTGCTGTGAACAGGCGGCCTTGAAGGAGGAGATCTTCAGAACAGAGAGGCCGTCTTGCAAGAGGATGACCTCAGTCGGGCTGCATGCAGCCTGCTAGACTGCCTGTACCTAGGTTTTTAATTTCCTTCTCTGACATGTTGGTAGTGATTTTCCTCACAGCATGAGAAGTAGTCTTGCTGAAACCGTGTGCTGAACTGTTCCAATCCAGGCTCAGGTCCCGCATAGGCGCTGTGACTTTCTTTCTCAGTCAATACGCCCTCCCTTTTACCTTGGTTGTCTTTTAGGACACAGTGTGTGTTGCCTGTAATTTTTATTGTATCTGGGAGGAAAAAATCATCAATTTTTTAAAAATATGGATTTTTCTTAAGTAGAAGAAATAGAGATTTACATGTGCTCTAGAACTGTTCTTTTTTTTTTTTTTGTCTTTTTTTTTTTTGCAGAACCAGGGATTGAACTCAGACCCTTGTGCTTGCCAGGAAAGTGCTTATTTAACTGAGCCATTTCCCTGGCCCCTAGAAGGTTTTTTTTTTTTTTTTAATATTTTATTTATTGGGGCCGGGGAGATGGCTCAGTGGAGTAAGTGCTTCTCTGGCAAGTGCAAGGGCCTGAGTTCAATCCCCAGCTCCACCAAAAACAAACCCTAATATTTTATTTATTTATTTATCTGGTACAGAGTCTTACTATGCAGTTGGGATTCCTAGTGATCCTCCTGTCTCAGCCTCCTCAGCTCTGGGATTATAAGTGTGTACCACCATACTCAGTTTCAGTGGCCCACATAGAGTGTGGCCGGCATGGCACGTGGTACTGTGGATCAAGCTTGAGTCCTTATGCTTTCCAGGCAGGCACTTAGGCCACCAAGCTACCTCCCTATCCCCTTTAGAATTATTCTTACCCTTCTTTTGTTTTTACTCAATCTCCTAACATAGTACTGGACTCAGAGTAGGAAGCCAGCAAATACTTGGTAGAATGATGAATGAAATTGCATATCTGTTAGGAATTGTCAATTTGTTAGTAACAATTACCTGATAACAGTGATTAAAAGGTACAGGTTTATTTTTTCTCATATATATATATATATATATATATATATATATTTTTTTTTTTTTTTTTTTTTTTTTTTTTAAGTTGAGGGCAGTGGCTCAGTGGTAGAGTGCTTTTCTAATATTCCTGGGTCCCTGGGTTGAATTCCCTGTGCAACAGTAATGAAAAATATTTGCAAGCAGGAATCTCAGAGGTATGTAGCGATTGTTCACTGCTGTCAATAACCCAGGCTCCTCCTAGGTGTCTGTTCTTAGTACTCAGAGACTTGTTAATGTTTTCTCATAGTAATAAAGTTGCTGCTGCTGCTACTGCAGCCTTCATATCTCAGCTAAAGATGAATCAATTCCCTTTAAACAGGTTTCTAGAAAACACACCCACATAACCACTGCATATATCTCTTTGGTCACCTCATCTATAAGGGAGTTTGAGAAATATAATCTGGATTTCTGTACATTATAGTGCTGGAAAAAAGTTGGATCTGATTGGTAAGAAAAGATGTAGGTTAGGCTATTACCCATCCATTGTTAGTAGCTGTCAAAGTTGGATTCTAAGTGGGGTTCTCTTAGTTTATGTACAAGACTGGAGTTCCTCAAATATAATTGTGCAGGGAAAAAATTCAGTGATTAGGAATTTGTTTTATTTTTTGATCCAGGACCCAGTCTACAGGGTCTCACTATGTAGATTGGACTTGTAGTGATCTGTTTTCAGCGTCTCAAGTGCTGGGATTACAGGGGCATGCTACCACGCCCAGTGTCTGATTTGGAATTCAAACAAGAAAATATTAAAAAGAAGTTACATCAGTTGTTCTAGGTATGACTGATAAGTCAAAGGTCGGGAGATGTCAAAAGTGAAGAGAAGGGCATGGTTCTGGGAATAAAAAGAGACTCAAAAGGAATGGAACTCTTGATGGTGTTGAAAAGCAAGCGCTGTGGTAAAACTAAGAAAGAATGCGCTGATGATAGAATGTAAGGCACAAGGTTCCAGGGGCCCAGGGGCTACAGACAGGACATGGCTTAGGACTCAGCTTTCTAAGGAGAGCAGAGATGAAGGTGCTTATGGCAGAAAAGATTCCTGAGCGCTCCCAGTCCAGGAGCATCGCTTGCACTTCATGTACTTCCTAGCAGTGGCAAGCACAGATGGGTTTTCTCTTTGTTGTAAAAACAATATAACTACATTCTGGAAAACAGTGGGGGAGAGTTACTCACGTTCCCACCACCCACACAACTTATGTTCACAGGTGCCTGCATGGACGCACACAGTTGGAGCCACGGTTTATGTGTGATTGTCTATCTTTGTATCTTAACACTATAACATAAGCACTTTTCATGTTACAACACAGCTTTTATAATTAACTTACGGGTTCCTCATGTTTCAAATAACCACTTTGGGATACCCCAGCTCACAGACCTAAGTCATGTTTCAAAAGACTCTTATTAATGCAACATTCGCCATTGGAAACTGATCCAAGATTCCTGCTTGTTTTGCTTTTTTCAGATTTCTTTTACCATCTTTAATTCTAACTTAATGAGAATTTTCTTCCATGTACTTTAGGATTTATTCTTGAAAAAAAAAAAAAGCAAGAAAGAAAGAAAGGAAAAAAAAAAAAAAGAAGAAGAGACTGTAGGAGTTCAACAAAGGGGTAAAATCAATAAGTTTTTAAGCAAACCTAAATCTGTTCCAACCCAAGATAGATGAACAATGTTCTTGGCCCCAGGTAGAGAAATGAGAATGCAATTAAGTATGAATACTTCATTATTTTGCACACTGGGTAAGGATGCCCAGAGCAGCCTTTCCACACTTCAAAAGGGAGGAAGAGCAAAAGAAAAACCTACTTACTTGGTCATTCTTGCCCTTATTAGCTGCAGATCTTGTTTTTTCAAAAAATTTCTTAAATTTACTTACTTTTTTTATGTATTTGGTACAGGGTCTCACCACACAGCTGAGACTCCTAGTGATCCTCCTGTTTCAGCCTCCCTAGTGCTGGGATTACAGGTGTGCGCCATCACGCCTGGACTTGGTCACCGGCCCAGTGCACCTAGTGGTGGGGATAGCACTGCATATGGTGCCAGGGATCACAACCTGGTTTCTGTGCTCGCCTAAGCATTTGCTTAGTCTGCTGAACTGTCTCTCTGGCCCTCAGATCTTGATTTTTAATTCCAAACATATCCCTGACTTTGTAATATCATTGACTTCCAGAGCTGAGGAATGAAGTTCACTGAGAGAGAAGAGCAACATTTGTAACATCAAGATGAGAAAAAAAATCAGACCAGAGACCTCTTAAAAGCAAGACAGAAAAAAAAAAAGGGTCATGGCCTTGTTAATTCCTGATAATTTGGTGGCAGTTTCACAGTCCTCTCTGGTTTCCCACAAATCAATGCTCTCGAATATTCCATAGCTGTTGCTTGAAACACTCACCAAAAACCCATAAATTAACTATAAAAACTATGTCATAGCATGATAAAAACACTTATGCTATCATCTAAAACAAAGGTTACACAGATATACGTAGGGCGTGACTATAACTGTGCACATCACGTAGGAGGGCTCACAACCAACTGTGAACATAAGTTGTGTGGGTGGTGGGAACGTGAGTAACTCTCCCCCACTGTTTTCCAGAATGTAGTTATATTGTTTTTACAACAAAGAGAAAACCCATCTGTGCTTGCCACTGCTAGGAAGTACATGAAGTGCACGCGATGCATACGCGATGCTCCTGGACTGGGAGCGCTCAGGAATCTTTTCTGCCATAAGCACCTTCATCTCTGCTCTCCTTAGAAAGCTGAGTCCTAAGCCATGTCCTGTCTGTAGCCCCTGGGACCCTGGAGTCTTGTGCCTTGTAGTCCATCATCAGCCCGCAGCTGCTGGAAATCTCTCCTTTTTCCTTTTTTAATTTTATATATTTGGTACGGGGTCTCATTACACAGCTCAGACTCGTAGTGATTCTCCTGTTTCAGCCTCCCCAGTGCTGGGATTACAGATGTGGCCCTACCACATCTGGTCATGATAGGTGGTTTGATGTGCTCAGGAGGGGCAGGCATGGCATGGGATAGAACCTGGGTCTTTGTGCTTGCCTAGACAGGTGCTTAGACCACTAAGCACCTCTTTCCACTCTTTCTTACCTTTACTACAGTATTCGCTTTTCAATACCATTGAGATTTCCAGTCCATCTACAGTCTCTTTTTGTTCCTAGAATGCCCACTTTTCCCTCCTTTGAAATCCTACTTTCCACAATCTAGATTTAACTGCTTTGTCGGTTGAGTCCCTCTCACTTGACATTTCTTCCTCCTGCCTCTGGGAGGAGCAAACCTTTCATGGTGGTGCAGTACACCTACCCCTCTGAGTCACTGAATATTGCTAGATGCATTCATACCACTCTATGGACAGAACAAGTGTTTTCTGTCGTATCCAAGTCTCCATAACACTTAATAATATTGGTCTCTCCACTGGCTACCTCTGCCTCCTGTTTGCCATATGGGTGATCCAAAAAAAAAAAAAAAAAACAAACAAACAAACAAACAAAAAATAACAAAAAAAAACCTCCCTGGTTTGGCAACTCCTTAAATGCATATTCTCCAAGGTTCTGTCTGTAGTTCTGTCCTTCCTGCATTTGTTCTTTTGTAACTACCATCATTTGATCCTCCATCCCACAATTCCACCCATCCTCTGACCCTACACATGCGTTGTGCACTGAGGATTCGGCTACTTTTGTTCCTGGGTCCCATACAAGTATGTCAAAACCAAACTCATTGTATTTTAAACCAGAAAACATTGTGATTCTAGGTTCTACATTTTAATTAATTATTAACAGCTTGTGTCTAGCCTCAGAGCCAGATATCCATGGTGGTATTTTCCTGGACTTTCCTTTTCACTGTATCTCCTTTCTCCCACCTGTGTAATTCTATTCTGTGGTTTCTACCTCTTAGATTTATCTAAATCTATCCTCTTCTTCATTATCATCTTCACTGTTTAAGTCATTTCTCCATCATGAAAAACTCAAATTAGCACAGTGATCTCTTACCCAATCTCCTTAATGTGTGAGCTGCTTTCTCCAAGCCAATCTCTTTTTCTCTCATCAATTTATAATACCCAATTATTTGTACTGGCATGTCACAGCTGGCTTAAAGCTCGTCCATGAGCTTTCTCACGACTTAGCATGCAGAAGATGTTCAAATTCCCTAATGTGGCAAACAAAGCCCTTTGTGACTTGAACTCAGCCTTACCTTTCCGAAGTTGTCACTTGGCTCCACCCGTTTGCTGTACTCGGCCTCACTGAGCATTCACTTCCACAGTGTGCCCGTCTCTGACAGGTCTCCATGCTGGCCCACAGCTCTTTTCTGCTGATCATCTGCTGGATGGCTGGTTCAGTGGTGGCAAACCTTGGGCACACGTGCGGTAGAGGGCTGTTTGTATCCTTGAAAGCTCCACAAGGCTGGCCATCGTACCTAATTCCCTGACTTCCAGGCAGAGTCCAGGCTTTCTCTGCCCTTTCCATGGTTCTTTGGCAACACCACTATTTCTGCCCTCCTTCCATTTTATGGTGGCTATTTTTTTGTGGGAGCAAGGGGAAGTTAGACATGATCTCACCATGTAGTTCATGCTGGCCTTGAATTACTACATAGGGGCCAGTGATATAGTGCAGTGGACTACAGCACCTGCTTAGGCAAGCTTAGGCAAGTGGCGGAACCATAGTTTGATCCCCAAGACCACATGCTGCATCAGTCCCAGCAGGCAGGCTCAGCAGGCCACAGAGTCTGGGCATAGTGGTGTACCCTTGTAATCCCAGCACGGGGGAGGCTGAAAACAGGAGGGTCACTATGAGTCCGAGCTGTGTAGTGAGACCCTGCAACAACCGAATACATTTAAAAAATAAACATTGAATTACTGCATAGCCCAGGCTGGTCTCGAACTCACAGCGAGCCTCCTACCTCAGACTCCTGAGTTCTGGGATTACTGGTGTGTGACATTATGCCCGATTAGCATGACTATTCTTATTTCTGTTTGTGCGTGACAGCATGAGTCCCTTGAAGGCAGGGACCATATTTCTTTCCTTTTTGTTCCCCTAGTGTATGACATATATTAATTGCCAATATATTAATTAATAATAATTCCTATATATTAATCTAACTTAACAGGAAATGTTCAAAAGAAAACACAGCACCTGACACTGGTCTCCCATTTTTTATTTTAATGATTTTATTGAGAAAGAAGTAGCAATGAGATAGCTTCAAAACAGATTAGTAGGACATTTACAATAATTAATACATAGCATATTGTTGTCTTTGTAGTAGTTATTCATAGTACAAGATGCAGACATGATATCTTGTCTAAACAGTATTAGTTCAAAACCTTCTCATTGAACTAAGAGAAAGTAACTATATATTTATGCTATTTTGTATATACAGATATATAGATATCTGTATGTATATATATTTCTCCCCCCTTCTCCCATTTTGCAGTCATTTTTCCTTTACCTCCTTGAGAGCTCTTAACCCCACATAACTTGACTTCTTCTCTCCACTCACCTCTCTAACTCAAGGTTATCAGGTTCCCACCTCTGCACCTCCAAGCAGTGCAGTGGGAAGGGCCAGCAATGACTCACATGTGGCTGAATTTCACAAGCACTTCCCAGCACTCATCTAGTTTGCCTTATGCCTGGGACACCAGAAGCTAAACTTTTCTCCCATCCCCTCTCCTCCCCTCCCCTCCTCTTCTCTCTCTCTGACTCTGCACATTCTTCCTTTATCTCCAACCCTTGGTCTTCCTCTGTAAATTTCTTCTTTTACCTTTCCCTTGTGTCTACTGCTCTGGGCTCTCAGCCTACCACTCCTTCTTAGTTTTCTACATTCAGTATAGAATGGGTTCATTTATTAGGATGTCAGAAGCCTCCTTCTGATTTTTTTTTTTCTCTTTTAAATATATTTAGTCATTATAGGGCTCACTACAAAGCTTGGACTCATGGTGATCCTCTTGCTTTCAGCCTCCTCAGTGCTGGGATTACAGGCACAGGCCACTATGCCAGACTCTGGCCAGCTGAGCCCACCTTGGAGGCAGGACCGGCATGGTATGTGGTGCCAGGTCCCACATACCTAACCATGGTCCCTTTGCTAGCCTGAGCAGGCTCTTTAAGCCACTAAGCTATCTTTCCAGCCCCCCTGCTTTGTTTTGTTTTTTAACGGAAACTCCTATAATCTTATGTTTCCACAGCTGCAAAATGGAATAAAAACAGAATTTAACTGATGATGCTGTTAAGGATTAAATGCTATGCACAAAAGCTTACACATAGGAGACATCATACATGTTTTTATGCCTCCTTTGTTGCTCCTCTGCACTGCACCTTAGCCCCTCTTGTATCACTAGAGCAAAACATCACTTTGCATAGCGAGGGTGTGCAGCTCATCACCGTTGAACTGATTCAAATAGAATGCACTTCAGAATTAGAGTATTTATGCACGGCAGCAAATTAAGGGCGTACAAATGAGCAAGCCACTACGAGGACTCAGACAATTTATTCCCATAAGTGCCAGGGTTATATTGTAGAGAGAGGCAGTGTATTTTGTGTACTGAACACCAGCAGGCCCTGCTCATACCTAGCTTCGTGGATGGAAGTTCCCATTCCAGGTGACCCCGGCTCTGGCCCTCTGTATGAGGGGATGGAGCTCGCCTGAGACAGCACTGCAGCTCAGCTTCCTCCCTGTGCTCAACTTTGCTCCCTTCCTCTACACTGTTGAAGAGTGAGGCTGGTGAGTTAGATCTCAGCCATGCTATAGAAGAAATGCATGGGAAATAACTCGCGGCACGCCTGGCACCACAGTGGGAAACATGAGGGTGATTAGTTTTTTGACAAGTGAAAGAATTTGGAAGGGGGTGCCAAGATATTAAGAAGCTACCCAGGCCGACTTTAATTTCAGCCTGAACTTGTATCTGAAATACACGCTGTGAGTCTTCTAGGCTTTCTGCTCAGGCATATGTGCTTTCTGTTCATATTGTCTTATTGGGAATTGCACACAGAGAAGTGGAATGAAGTTCCCAGGGTATGGCCCACTCACAGGGAAACTGGCAAGTCCAGACTGGGATCGCACGTCCTGTGACAGGCACTGATTAAGCCAAGTTCTTGGCTGTGTTTTTATTCTCCATATTATGTTGGAATTTCAGTCTAGAATGATTTATTCTTGGGAAAGGCCTGTTAAATATATAAAAGAGTTATTAAAACTTCTCTCAAGGGTATAGCTAATCATAAATCGATTCGGAGCATGGATAGCTAGGAGAGATTTGATGTTTTCATTTTTAAATTATGTCGTATATTATGGTTCTGTTTATGAATTACAAAACATTGATACAGGTGCATAAAATAAGCAAAGCAGAATTATACAAATTAAAAAGTGAAAATTCTCTATCATCTCACTCCCTACAGTGCCTTTCCTCTGAAAGTCACTGACGGGAGTCGGGCGTGGTGGCGCATGCCTGTTATCCCAGCACCCGGGAGGCTGAGGCTGGAGGACTGTTTGAGTTCGAGACTAGCCTGAGCTACAAAGTGAGCTTATGGCCAGCCTGGACTGCATAGTGAGACCCTGTCTCAAAAAGACAAAAAAAAAAAAAAAAAAAGAAAAAAAGTCACTGATGAATTTAAGGTATTTTTATAGTAAAACTGCAAGTACCAATGCATAACTAGGGCTGGTGAATCCCTCCCTGAAATTCTTTAAGCTGATATAGAAAGAAAACACATTTCTACTCTCACTCCCATCCTTCTGATCTGGTGAATCTTCTCTATACGTGGCAGCAAGGAGCCTAGGTCATTATTAGAACCTTGACAGTTATTGTTGCTGCTGCTGCTGCTGCTCTTCTTCTTCTCCTTCCCTTTCTTCTTTCTCTTCCTCTCTTTCTCCTTCTCCTCATCCCCCTCCTCCTCCTCTTTCTCCTCCTCCTCTTCTTCTTCCCCCTCTTCTTTTTCTTCTTCTCCTCTTCTTTCTCCTCTTCCTCCTCCCCCTCCTCTTTTTCTTCTTCTCCTTCTCTTCCTCTTCCCCCTCCTCTTTTTCTTCTTCTCCTTCTCTTCCTCTTCCCCCTCCTCTTTTTCTTCTTCTCCTTCTCTTCCTCCTCCTCTTCTTTTTCTTCTCTCCCTCCTGCTCTTCCTCCTCCTTTCACTTTATTCTGAACATGCCAACCTCACATATTGCCATCCAACCGGATGGGCTTCTCTTCTGCGCCTTGTGTCTTTGGTCCTCATGTGTGTGACACGGTTACATTTGCTGTTTTCATTAGCACACATGAGTTTCAATTTAATAGCAACACAGAATTTGCTTTTGCTTCTCAGAACACTGCTAGTATTTCTCTTTCCATCTTTTCTTACCTGTTAGGACTTATCCTTTCTCCCAAACTCTGAACTGCATTTCTTGAATGGATGACATTAAAAGGCCTCTATTATTACTGTAAAAATGATTAAGAACAGATTTCAGAAAGAACCTTAGATTTTGAGGCTTGTAAAACCATGAAGAAAAACTATCAATAAAAATGATATTCTTTATTTGGTGAATTCTAGAATGTAAAATGTTTGAACATTTAAAAAGCTAGAAATCAATTTGATTTTACTGAAGCTGAATATTCAACAGCACAGAGGAGTCTGCTATGCAGACAGAAAATATCAAAATTGTGAGGTATTTTGATTTAAATGCAGTCAGAGAAAAGAATTGTTTCAGATATATTTGGATAGATTCAAGGATTTGGTGCCGGGATGTGGACTGAATCCCTCACATTAAGAAGTCAAATGTTACTGCTACTTCTCAACTTTCCCAACATTTTGGACAGAAACTAGCTAATACAATGCCTTGTAGTTATATGAAGAAGACATTCTTCTTTTTTTAAAAAAATATATTTGGTACAGGGTCTAGAGGGTCTCACAACACAGATCGGACTCATAGTGATCCTCCTGTTTTCAGCCTCCCAAGAGCTGGGATTACTGACATGCACAACCAAGCCCAGTCTCAATTGCCAACTCAGCGCTCTCAAGGGATGGGGCGGGCATAGCGTGCTTGGGATGGAGCCCGGCCCGCTGCGCTCTGCTGCGTAAATAGGCGCTTTAGTCCGCTGAGCCATCTGGCCGGCCCTAAAAATTTCAAAAGGTTAGCCATAGCTTTAATTGTGTTATTCAAGAGATACAAATTTAATTTTTTTTTCAGAGTTGCATCAAAACATATGCTCTTTAATTGCAGATTGCCATTTTTCTTTGAAGAAACAAGGAGATAGTTCGTACTTATGTGTGTTTAATACAAAAAAAATAGTTAAAAATAAACACTAATTAGGGCCAGCCAGATAGCCCAGTGGACTAAAGCGCCTGCTGAGGGGGGGCATAAGGACTGGAGTTCAATCCCGGACATATCCCCTGCCCCTGGAGTGTGCTGAGACAGCAGCTGACACTGAGAGTGGTGGCATTAGTCCTGTAGTCCTACTCTTGGGAGGCTGAAAACAGGAGGATCACTATGAGTCCCACCTGTGTAGTGAGACCCTGTAGCCCTTATATTAGATACATAACAAAGAAATAGACACTAATTGTTATATCTATTGCACTGGTTATATGTATGAAGGATATCTTTCTAGTTTCTGTCTTGGTTTGTGGTACTTAGGATCAAGCCCAGAGGTGCTATATTACTTTTTCTTTATTTCTCTCTTACTTTTTTATTTCTTTTTTGTTGCTGTTGTTGTGTTTCTGAGCTACGTTCCCAGCCCTTTTTATTTTGGGAGAGTGTCTTGCTAATTTTCTTGAGGTAGGGGCTTTCTGAGTGACTCAGGCTGGCCTTGAATTTGCAATCCACTTGCCTCTGCTTTCCATGTGGGAGCAATTACAAATAAGAACCAACATATCTATTTTTCTAGTTTCTCATGGATTCTTCACAGGTCTTTAAATCCTTGCATTGGGATTAATTTTGTCTTTCAAACATTTCCTTTAAAATGAGTGGAATTGACTTTAAAGTGGAAGATTACAAAAAATGGAAAAACAAGTGTTTTTTTTTTTTTTAATCTATATTGGAGAAAACACTGTAATGCCCACCAACAACTAAAAGATACAAATGCAACATGTTATGGTTTGTGTCTAGTTGTCCCCCCAAAGCCTCATGCTGTCAATAAGGCAGGGTCTTCTAGAGTTTGTTATTAACTCATGATCCATTGGGATTATGGGTAATCCAAGGGTGGGATTATAGGTTTTAGTACTGCTGGGATTATGGGTGTGAATACTTCCCAAGCCTGGGGCAGAGAGCCTGAATGCAATTTAAGAGAGACAGACCCTCTCTTTTGCCATTGTTCCGAAGCCATGAATTGGAGGCTCCCTGCCCTGCGTCATTCTGCTTTAGAGTCAGCCATGTATGGACTGAAACTTCTAGCAAGTGCGAGCTACATAAACCTTTCCTTTCTCATTTTGGCTGTCATTTGTCTCAGCAATGAGAGAAGAGTAACTGAGACACAACATGAACTTAAAAGTAAGGTAAATTCACAAAGTAAAACTATAAAACACCAACATCCTGGTAATAGTGTACAGTACAGTAAAATTCTTGTAGAAACAAAAATGAGATCTATGATGAGTCAGAAAATTAGTGATCTTTTCTTGGAAATAAGAGAACTGATACACAACCATGAGAGTAACCTTTTATATTAAGTATTTTATAAACTCAGAATTTTTATCTTAGAATGATCATTTATTCTTAGAGCAAAGAAGATGATCCTTGAGGTGAGTAGTCATCTATAAAGACTGTCTACAAAATTTTTGATTGCCACCAAACTTTTATAACCAGATACCACCTATGTTTTTTCCTAAGCCTATAGTAAGAAGCATAGCTGAACTTGGGAGTGATGGTGCACACCTGTAATCTCAGTACTCTGGAAAGCTGACCTAGAAGATAACGGGCTTGAGCTCACCCTAGGTAACTTAGTGAGGCCCTGTCTAGGAAAAAATAAATAAATAAAATTAAAGAACTAGGGATGTAGTTCAATGAAAAGGGCCTTGGTTTAGTCTCCATAACAACAAAACAAAGCACCTGAGAAACAAGCAAAGAGACATCTTAAGCCAGTAAACTTTTATGCAAAAATATTTCATTAAAGTGGCTCTTATACCTGGAGTATTATTTACTCATTCTAGGTTGACCACACCCACTGAAATACTGTGTGTTCTGTGTACTCAGAACCTTCCCCGGTAATCAGCAGCACAGCCTGCTGCCTAGGACAACCCACAACAAATCTGGCTGTCCTGTCCTGGGAATCCAAGCAGTGACTTTACACTGAGACTTGGCTGAGACTTTCGCGCAGTGGCCAGAGGTTAAAAATCTCAGAACATCCAAAAAAAAAAGAGTAAGTAGCTCTGAAACAATGCTGGAAAGGGGCTAACAAATTCCTCAGGATTTATACTGCAGTCTGAGGCAAATGAATTTAATTCCCTTGATATTTAGGGAGAAATTAAAACTTATGAATTAAACATGCAGCTTCTGTTGCAATTCTCTTTTCTGCCAATATTGCAACAATCTTGCACCATCAGCATTATTGGTAAGCTACTCTCTAGCTTTCTTGAACTTACTCCCCTACTGAGCAACACGTGCTTATAATTTTGATGACGGCGGAATTGCTTTGCTTTTAAGATCCCGAAAATTTTTTCATAAAACATTAATCTTGGAAAATAGACAAAAGTGTGTTGTAGTTTTTCATCATTAACAGTGCTCTTTATTAATTTTTTTTTTTTTTTTTTTTTTGTGTGTGTGTGTGCAGGGTCTTATTATGCAGCTCAGACTCTAGTGATCTTTCTGATTTCTGCCTCCCTAGCGCTGGAATTACAAGTGTGTGCTACCATGCCAAGACTCTGTTGCTGGCTCAGCGTGCCCAGGGGCAGGGCCAACACCACATGCGCTGCCAGGGATGGAACCCTGGCCCCTATGCTTATCTAAGCAAGCGCTTAGTCTGCTGAGCTATATCGCTGGCCCTAACAGTGCTCTTTGAAATGAATAATAAATGGTTATTCTTGACATACTTATTGAAAGCTTTTGCTATGATCTTAAAGAGATATGCTAAATCACTGTAAGATTTTTTTTTTTTTTTTTTTTTTTTGACAAAACAGAACACTTGGGAATTTTTAGGTTTTCTATCCAATGGTAAATAAAGTATTGATAAGATGTGAAATATGTTCTCATAATGAATATTTTCTATTATTTTACAGTTAAATGACTCATTAAGATGTTTCAAATTCTGGGACCAGGGAGATGGTTTAGTGGAATAAGCACTTCCCTGGCAAGTGCAAGGGCCTGAGTTCAATGCCTGGTTCTGAAAAAAAAAAAAAAAAAATTCAAATTCTGGAATCATCTCTACTTATATGAAGTCTCAATGTGTATTTTTATAGTCATTAATTCATTTTCACATTGGATGGGTTATATTGTGCAATTTGATGCATCATGCTTTTTACTGGTAGCACCCGAATATTGCAGAAAAGGACAAATTCATTTTTGTGCACCGGGTGATTTTACTGAAATGTAGATTTGTATTTATTCTCAGGCTGTGTTTGAAGGAGAGAGGAGGAATAGTGTTGTTTCTACATTGTAGCTTGAGATAAGGGAAGAACATATCCCCTTTCTATCACCATTAAGTTTTAAAAAGTTAGTATTTTGATGACATCTCTTTTAGAATTAGTCTAACTCTCCAATTAAATTTCTTAATCCATGTTCACAGTGGCCAGAGATTGTTATCCGGAAAAGTCAATGGGAAGCTAAATAAATAAATAAATAAATCAAAACAACTTTAAACCAGGGAGTGCATAAATACTATATCCAGTGAAATATTCCATGTGAGGATATTTTAGGCAAATTTCATGACATGTTATATCCCTTGCCTGGAATGCACGGTATGGTGCTATTCTACGGATTGCATTGTCTGTGGGTTTTTCTCAGCTTGCAGGAAACCTAAAAGCAACACCAATGTCTAGATAGAGGACTGCAATTATTTTATTTGCGTGAGTCAGACTGTGTATTTGAACCTTAAAGAAGCTAGGATGTCTAGTAATGGTCTCTTCTCCTGCCCTTCTTCAGTTTTTAAAAGCATAAATTCTGCCCTATGGCAACCAAGAAAATGTACCCAGTTTCAAGTACTTCTTAACTCCCTACTGCCAAGAATGGAGTTTGGGGTCTAATAGGCCTACTGACAGAAGACTCTTGTCTGCTTTCCAAAGATGGATTGCACTTCATCTGAAGTGGTCCTGATGAGCTTGACTATGACATTTTTCTTTGCTTATAGCTGCGTGGCTCTTTGTCACAGCTAGTTACCTAAAAGACTAAAAAATATTCTCTCTAGAGTTGACTAGATATTGCTCTGATTTGGAAGATCCCCAGGAGTCCGAATCCTCAGGCTAGGCTCCATCTGTCCACAGGGCTGCTATGCTGTGGCTTCATTTGGTACAATCATCAAGTGCTTAATTTTAAAGAATTGAAGGTTTTCTCTTCAGTTACTGACAACTTTAATCATTTAGGAAATGCTGAGTGGCTTGGAGACTACAGCAAGATTTGCAAAAATATCAAACCTCTCCAGAACATTTTATTAAATTCTTAGCTCCTCTGGAAGGCCTCATACCTTAATGAATCATATTTTATTTTATTTTATTTTTTTTTTTTTTTGTCTTTTTGAGACAGGGTCTCACTATGCAGTTCAGGCTGGCTTTTTTTAAGCTCACTTTGTAGCTCAGGCTGGTCTCGAACTCACAACAATCCTCCTGTCTCAGCCTCCCGAGTGCTGGGATTACAGGCATGCGCCACCACGCCCGGCTTGAATCATATTTTAAAAGGAAAAAAAAAATAATGTTCAGAAAGGAAGCAGGAAAGCAATTTTCTTATTTTAAGAATAAAAGTAAAAATTTATTGTTTCATTTTTTTCTTTCCAAAATGAGAACTAAAGACGTTAAGGCCAGAGCCTCAGTTTAGGTTATTTCAATTCATAACATTAAGCAAGTGTTTTCCAAGCATCAACAGGTACTGGCATTAGAAGAAGTAGTGCGGGTATCAAGATGAGGATGATATGTTTTAATTGAAGGACCTTGGTGTCTATGAGTGGGACAGGCACACAAATGGACAGTGCCAGAGTCACAGTAGTGATGGTGACTGAGTTTTCCTGGAAGCGTGAGGAACCCGTAGAGAGGAGCCCGGAAGTGAGCCGTGGGTGGATGCTGCTAGAAGGGGAAAATGCCTTAGCCTGCTGAAGGCCTGCATTGGGCTCAAGGCTAAGGAAGACGAGGCGGAGAAGAGGAAAAGGAGGAGTGCAGTGGGCGAGGCTAGAAGGCAGCGTGCACATGAGCAAAGGTGGAAGGAAGGACACAGAGGAAGATGTGCTGCTTGGCGAGTTATGAACTGCTGCGAGCCTTTGAGAGAGCCTAATGGGTGGGAAACAGCAGAAAAAGGGATGTGCGTGAGAAGCAGGTGCCCTCAGGTCAGGGACAGCCTTCGGACCTGGGTTAAGGAACATGGGCTTGAGCCTGCATGTAATGGAAAGAAATAAGATAGCAGTGAATATCGAGCCCTGTGATGGTCTAAGAGTTTAGCCTTCTTGCAAAGTACCCAATTAGAGGCTATGGTTTCACTGATATTTGTAGAAAACATGAAACTCTTGGGTCAGAGACTAAAGACTTTGTTATCCAAGGCAAAACTCAAGTTTTTGTTTGTGCACAGTGCTCTCTGAGTGGACAACAGGCAGCTATGCTTAGGAGGGTGCTGTGTGCATAGCAGGCGTACACCACAGTCAGGAAATCCTGAGCTGAAGGATTCACCAATATTTTATAAGCATGATGCATGCAAACCTGGTCAAACTTTGACCTGGAGGGAGATACTGTCTTTCCCATACTGGCCAGCAAACAAACCTGAAGGGAGATCCTATGTCTTCTCACACTGTTTTCATATACAAATACTCTTGAAAAGATAGTCTGGAGAAAAAGCCTTCAGTATCTGTTTTTCATAAGATGTATAAAACATTAGATTTTATTGCCCTAAATAAGTGAACTAGTGCTTTCTTGGCAAGTGCAAGGTCCTGAGTTCAATCCCTGCTACAACAACAAAAAAAAAAAAAAAAAAAAAAAAAAAAAAAAAAAAAAAAAAAAAAAGAAAGAAAAAGAAAATTTATTGCCTCATATAATGTATTTCTTAGGTGCGTCTCTCTGATGGCAGATGATGGAAAGGGTTGTCTGTGCTAGTCCAGTTTAGAAATCATGAAAGCACACCTGAAAGAGGTTGCTGGGATAACAGAAATAATCTAGGAGGCAAGAATAAGCAGTTTTTCTATCTGAAAAAGAGAACAGTCTACCAGGGATCAGCAAGCCTATTTTTGTCAAGGGCCAGATATTTGTGGGCCACGTGGCCTCTATCCTACTAAACTCTGACACTGAAGTGTGAGACTGCCATAGGGAAAATGAATGGGTGTTTCTATCTTCAGTAAAATTTCACTAGCAAAAACAAATCCACAGGCTGCCGCATCCTTATTCCAGCATGCATCAGGTTTTTGTCTTAAAAGACTAAGTACATAGAAATGCTGCTGATTGAGAAGAGAGACTGAGCCAGCTTTTTGTTGGTGTTGTTTTGTTTTGTGGTGAGAGAAGCAAAGGTGAATTGTTGCCAAGTTTTGACTTTGGAAAAGTGAGGAATATTCAAGTGTAGGTGTTCACCAGGCACCTGGAGATACAGACTCGAGCTCAGTGCAAAACTGGTGTGGAGATAGTGATGGAGAAATTCCATCCACACAAATGGAAATTAAAGCCACGGGAATGAATGTCATCACTCAATTAGGACAGGAAGAACGGGAGGGGGGGGGGTTAAAGACAAAACCCCAGGGAAGTATCAAGATTTAAGGACCAGACTTAGCTCAAGAGGAACCCCTCAAAATGTGTTCAGATGAAAAATCAGAGAGAGAGAGAGAGAGAGAGAGAGAGAGGATTAAATCAGGGAATACATTTTTAATATTAATACAAAACAACATTCCCTAAAACCTTAAACTCTGAACACTGTAAGTCATTCATCCTTTGTAAGAATAAGAAAACACTTCTAAGAAATTTCAGACTTCCTTTTTAGTTTGTGATTTATGAAGGTGAAGTTCCCTGAGAAATATGTTGCTTGATCACACTAAAACCCAAGCTACTTCCGTCGGAGTTCAGTTTTCATTTCAGCACAGAAAGGCACACAGTTGGGTCTGCTCTGCTTTTATTTCCCTAGCACAAGCACGGCTACAGTTGTACTACTGATTCATTTATTTTCAGGAGCACGTCTAATGCCAGTGGTTAGATACTGTGGAAGGTAGCTAAGCAGGGTGTCTGTCTGTGTCAAAGAAAAATGGTCAAGCCGGAAGAGTGTGATTAATAATACCTCAAGAGATGCTCATGAGACACAGATGTTTTGGTGTGTTTTATTTGCTATCCTTTGCAATTAATCATGGTTATAAACTTCCAGAAAAAGCACCAGTACATGCTTTTAGGAAGGGGAAACAGTAAACAGAATTGCAGCAAGGCCCAAGCTCTGCCAGAAAAATCTGTGTAGTGAAAGGGGGAAGTTGATAGGTGTAGAGGCAACAGCGATGGCGGGGTGATGGCGGCGGCGTAGCAGAGAAGCAGAAACAGGGGGAGGGAAAGCCTTTATTAACTCTAAAACACATGGAGAGGACCAAGGGCAGGGAGATGGGCCAGAGGTGGAGTTTAGTGATATACAAGGAGCTGATTGGAGGCTCTTTTTGTGGGCTGGAAAGGTCAAAGGAAGTTGTACGCACGGCTGGAGTGGGGAAGAAGGGCGGGGCGGTCTCTGGGAAGATAAGCTGTTGTAAGGGCTTCAGCCATATCCGACAATCACCATAATAATCCAGCGATTCATAGCAGGGCCAGAACCTATCAGAAGTTCAGTCAGCACTACCACCACCCTTCTCACTCCTCTCCTTGTAGTTTGATAAAAGTACTTATCTTAGATGAGTTGAAGGGACTTGCTTTAAAATAAACAAACATAGACCCATGTGGTAAAAGTAATGAGTCTGATGACGTCCACAAATGATCTTGAGTTCAAACAACTATTTTTTAATTAGTACGATAAAAAATAATCTAAAATGAAATGTTTTTGGAAAATATTCTGGACTGGCTTAGAGGTATGAAAGAAGTAAATAAAGAAGAAGAAGAAAAACCCTTAATTTTTTGTCTTTTCTTGCTTTAGCTCCAAAATGAATGCATCTGATAATATTTATGGGGTAAGGTGAATTATACTGGTACAACGGTTTCTTCACTTCTTAATTTATTATCAGTGTAAAACAAGCCAGACCAGTAGTCAGCTTCTTCATGTTACAAGTGTATATTTACATTTGAAGGTAAAACAAGTCCATATATTTCTGTTTTTGAGTTATTACTTTTCACATCAGATATAATGTCTTGTTTATCTAAACTAATAAAAATTGAGTACAGTCTTTAGTGGTTTACTCTTAGCCCTGCAGAGAAAAGAGCTATAATTTTCACTCCTCAATTTTGATTTTAATTCAAATAATGAAAGCAGTCCCTTTGTTATTAAAAGCTATTAGATATCCTACCGGAAGGTCTATTGATTTATCTTTCTGAATGCTCATTATGGAAATAGGTAATGTTAAATCTCAGTTGAGTTTAAGCACATATTTCATATTGCATTTACAACTATAAATACTGGTGATTGTAGAAAATGCCTATTTGTGTTCATCAAAATAAACTTCCTGACTATTCTGAGAAAAGATCTAATGCTGCCTTTGGGAAACAGGACCTCGTAGAACCCATGCAAGTGTTGACTCAAAGGGCCATACCCCTCCTGAATTGCTTGGAAAGCCTTTTGTAGGCCAACTTCCTACCTACCTTAGCATGATCAGAATCACGTTTCCTGTCTCCCTGAATTTGCTTCTTTAAGAGGGGAGCATGTTTCCAGCCTTGCACAGATCCGAATAAAAGAAGAGTGTGAAAGGGTAAAGTTGGGTTAGAACAATTATTTCACCCATCAACTTCAGTACAAAACATAGTAAAAATTATCACTCCTTTCAGCCTCTACCGTCACCTCCTACGTGATTTATAAGCTATGGTGTGATGGTTCCCTCTCCACAGAAAGTGTCTGAGTGCTAGGTCATCTGCAGCAGAAGTCTAGATTTCTTGCTCAAGTTTGTTTTCCTTCCATTATACTGTGTTTCTCTGCTAAGGATCACTTGTGTGTTTCCTTCACAACTTTTCTTATATAACAAGACATATACTTCATGACTGGGACTTGGTGAGGATTTGACTGGTTTGCCATCAAAACTTCAAGGTTTATTGCCATGTGTTATTTAAATAGGTCTTAAATTTCTTCATAAATAAATAAATAAATAAATATATATATATATAATGCATATTAATTTTACAAAATATTCTGCTTACTTTTGGCATTCTCATATATACATGTAACATACGCTGTATGTTATTGATAAGAAATAAGGAACTGAACACTAAGGCAGACTGGAGGTGTGCATTGATGTCAGATTTGTGGAAGGCCTTGCCCGCAGGGTCAGTGTGGATGCCATGGGCTCCATTAGCAGCGTGGGGGTGGGGTAGGAGCTGTCCTTGCCCACCAGGCAGTGAGCACTCAGAATGGAGACAGAAAGTTGAGGAATGGACCAGTCAGTAAGCACGGGCTAAAATTTAAACCGGGAGGATCTAAGGCCATAACGATGGAAGGTGCATACCACAGGGAGCACCAAGCAGTGAAAACTGAGAGATGAGACAGGAGTGGGAGAATCAAGAGATCTCAACTGAGCAAAGAGGAAAATATGAACATTCTTGTTTGGCTTGAAATGTTAATGGAATTTCAGCATCTAAAATATTTTGAAAGAAGTATTTCTTCTTCTCCAAGCTTAACCATTCTCTCCTTGCTTTTCTCCATTGCCTCCCTTTCATCTCTTCTTTCACTTTCTTCTTCCTCAACAATCACTGCCAACAAATCCTAAATTTATTTCCTCCGCTTCCTCTTCCCCTCCTGCAGTCTTCATCTGATTTTATTGAAATGCAGTGCCTTCCCTTTGACTTTTCCTCTTGGAAAGTACATGTTATTGATAGGTGTAGAGGCAACAGCGATGGCGGGGTGATGGTGGCGGCGTAGCAGAGAAGCAGAAACAGGGGGAGGGAAAGCCTTTATTAACTCTAAAACACATGGAGAGGACCAAGGGCAGGGAGATGGGCCAGAGGTGGAGTTTAGTGATATACAAGGAGCTGATTGGAGGGTCTTTTTGTGGGTTGGAAAGGTCAAAGGAAGTTGTACGTAGGGCTGAAGTGGAGATGGATAACAGAAAAGGTTGAGAATTTCTTCTCTGGAGGCCTTTTTCCTCAGAAAACTTTAAGTTTGGCTGGATTTTTGAAGACCTCTTTCTGTTCCATGGATTCTTTGCACTTCTGAGAGGTTAACAAGTTCACTCAGGTTCTTATTTCTAAGATTTCTTCCTATTGAATGGATACCTAAAGGTCTAGAAACGTGGCTTGGAGCTGTAGGTTTCCTGCTGTCCCTAACAGGACATGCCTCCTTTAGCAGATCTCTCTCTTTCTGTCTCTGTGTGTCTGTCTCTGTCTCTGTGTCTGTCTGTCTGTCTGTCTGTCTGTCTGTCTCTCTCTCTGTCTCTCTTTCTCTGAAGGTAAAGAGAGAAAAGACAGATGGTTTGGTGAAGGTGTGGTTCACATCTGGAAAAGGGAGGTAAGTAATGAGATGCCATTTGTCAAAAGTATAACCTCAATGCCTGACAGATTCTGTAGTGGTAGAAGCGAGGCTGAATCATTGAGCAAGACTCCACAAAGGGAAAGAGTTTGATAAGAAACAAAAGAAAGGCAGGGAGGTTGGCATCAGGAGAGCAAGTGCTAGACAAAGTGCTGTTCTTGGGGTGTTCTGGAACTTTGGTGAAGATGCTAGGGTCCCTCTTCCCCAGAGGCCTGTGTGGCTTGGTGAGGTAGCTTAGGTTACTTTAGGAACCAGAATTGGGTAGAACTGTCTTTCAAGGCCAACATCATCACATGGTGCAGTGAAATTTAGGGAAAGTGTCTCTTCAACATGTATCATTGTTCATCAGCAACAGAATGGAGAAAGGCTCTCTCCTGCTTGTAAGTCATTGGAATTCAGTGGGTGACTTCTCTAAATCTTTAAGCAGCTTTATTTCAGGAAGGAGAGAATTGATAGAACTGTGAGATTTTCAAAGGCAATATGTTCTTGGAAAAAGGAAGATCTAGGGCTGCATGGTTTAAAAGTTCTGTTTCTGGAATCAGACCAATCTAGGTTTGAATCTTTATCTGATATATGTTAATGTTCTATATTTAAATTAAGTGAGTGTAAATTGTGTAAGCCTCTACTATATTATCTATAAAAAGGGACTAACAGTTATACTGCTCTTTCAGAATTTCTGGAAGAATTTTTTAAGGAAGGAATGGACACACAGTTCATGAAACTCCCTGCTACAGAACAAATCTTCAATAATATTTGCTATTGCTACCATTAATGTTCTAGGCAGCTGAATTAGATAGAAATATTACAAGCAATCAGACAGGACCAGGCCCCCCAAGAAGACAATATGGAAGAGACAGACACTCCCATCTGGGCCACACTTCAAGACAAAAGAGAACAAATTCAGCCACATATTTCCCTAGGGATGGGCATCAGGGATTGATATTCTAAATAGGTATTGACCACCTTGAAAGAGCACAAATGAGTCATTAACCCAACCCCCAATAGGAAGAGACCCTGTTCAGTATTCATGTCTACTTGCTATGGGACTCGCTTCCCCATTCGATTCTGTTTTAATCCATTTTGCCTGAGCAATGGTGCTTGTAATCTCCTTGGTTGGCCATAGTTTTGTCCCACCTCATGCCCACCTGAGTTCCCTGTTATTCACCACCTTAGACTCACCTCACAGTATGGTTTTCCTCTATGAAGGTCCCTGGAAGGGACAGTTTCTCAGGACCCCCTCCTGTCTCTCTCTCAGACAGGAGCTTTCTCCCCCCCCCATGAACCTATTCTGCTCATAATCTCCATTTGTTCCTGAAATTCATTTTTTAGTTTTAGAAAAAATGAACTCGACCCAGGTACTTTTTTCCTATACATCATTTGGAGGTCATCTACAGAAATCATTTTTTCCTGTGTCATTATGATTTCTTTAAATGTAATTTCCCATTCTTCCAAGTCACTTGGATATCTAATTGCCTGAACCATATCTTTGACATAAAAGTTACTCAAAAGGTTCTGTGGAGTCCTATGTAAATTTTTCTTCTAATCTAACAGCTGATGCTAATTGTACAAGTGAAAACACTTGGAATTCAATATAATAGAAAAAAATATTTTTTGGTCACTCTGTTGTTGGATCTGACTACACTCAGACTGTTTCATGGAATTGAAGATACCAGTCTTAAATGCATATAGTGTGTCTTATTCTAAAATTTGATATATTAGAGTCGGCTGTCCAATAAGTCATCAGATACAAATGACGTTTGCAGATGCTATGTGAGAAAGGAGAAACAAAAATTGGGTATTAAGCATGAATTTCTTTTTGCCACGTTAAGAAGTGAAAAGCTAAATCACACAGAAAAATAGAAAACATGGAAATGAATATTATAATAGACAAATGAATATACTATGGACCAAATTCATAAAAAGAAAATTAGTGCTATAATTGTTATTATTTTTGTCTTCAAATTATTATGTTTGGTTAAAGTAATCATACTTTGGAAAATTTTAGGCAGAGTATAAAAACATAAACATAGTCTGGCATATTTTCTTTTCAGATTTGCTTCAGTCTATGTGCTTCACAGATAAGTAAACATACACAGATAATTTTAGATTTTTGTTTGTTTGTCTGTTTGATTTTTGTGCAGGGCCTCACTATGCAGCTCGAACTTATAGTGATCCTCCTGTTGTCAGCCTCCCCAGCGCTGGGATTACAGGTGCGCGCCACCACATCGGGATTCAGTCGCTGACTCAGCGTGCCCTGGGGGCGGGGCTGGTGCGGCATGCGGTGCCATACACAGGTAATTTTGTTTCAGGTTTTCTGTTTGACACCGTTGGATAGTAATTTACCTATATTTTTAAAAATCTGTCCTTGTTAATGGAAGCCCTAACAGCTTCACTGAAATATTTGCATCATACAATTCGTCCATTTGAAATAGAGATTTCAATGGGTTTTTAGTATATTACCAGAGTTGTACAACTGTAGTCATAATCAGATTAAGATATTCAATCACCAAAGAGGAATCCCATACTCACTATCAATTTCTTACCACTTCTCTTATTTCTCTGTAACATTCCTCACACCCCACACTACAGAACTAATAATCTTTTTTTTTCTGGATGTGTTTTGGATAAAGGAAATCAACAAAATACGACTTTCTGTAATTGCTCTTTCACTTAGCAACGTGTTTCCAAGGCTTGTCTATGTGTGGCGTGTATCAATTCTTCCTTTCCACTGCCAAATAATACCCCATTGTATGACCGTATTGTATTTTAGTTATCAGTTCATTAGTTGGTTGCTTGTTGGATTGTTTCCACTGTTTTGTTCAACTATCGTGGACATGATTTTATGATGATGTATGGTTTCGTTTCTCTTGGGTATATACCTAAAAATGGAATTGCTGGGCTTTGCTGTAACTCTGCTTACTGTTTTGGGGAACTGGCTAAGGTTTCTAAACTGGCTATACCAGTTACTTTCTCCCAGACAATGTATGAGGGTTTCAATACTAAAACATCAGTGCTTGTTATTTTCTGACTTTTGGAAGTGGATTTACTATGAAATGAATAGTACTTTTTAGGATGCTACTGTTACAGCATCTTCTGGTTTTAGCTCTTAGTGTAGTCATTTTGATTTGCATTTCTCTAACGATTAATGATGTTGCACGTCTTCATGTAGTTATTGATCATGTCTACATGTTTTTTTATTTTTGAAGAAAAATCTACATTGATCCTTGGCTTACTTTTAATGGAATTTTTAAATCTTTCATCACTGAGTTATAAGGTAGAAATATGTGAGTATACATGTACCTTTGGGATACAAATCCTTTAGCAAATATCGTCTGCTAATATGTTCTCCAGATCTGTGCATCGTCTTTTCACTCTCTTGATGTTTTCATCTGTAGTGTAGGAGTTTTAATTTTGATAAATTCTAATTTATTCAATTTTTTCCTTTTATCTGTTTTCTGTTGATATCCAAAAGGCCTTCACTCAGTGTCGTTAATAGTTACTCCTGTATTTTCTCTAAGACTTTTGCAGTTTTAGCTCATAAATTCATGTCTATAATGTCTTAAGTTCTTCATTACTCAAGGATATTTTTTTTTACCATGATATACCTGGGTGTGGAATTGTATTTTTCTATTTGTGGTTTTCCCCAAGTCTTGAATATGTATGTGCTTTACCAAATTTGGGGCATTTTCAGCCATTTTCCTAAAGCTCCTTTCTTAGCCTAAACATTTTGGTATTGTAAATGTACAATAAATGTACAACTTTTGAAAAAATATACAACTTTTGACATAAATGTACAACTTTTAAAAAAATTTTATATACTCTTACGGAGTCAATTTTCAGGATTTATTTTTATTGTTGTTCAGATTGGGTTATTTCTACCATTACATTTTCTAGGTTACTATGTATGTACTCTTCATTCTTCATTGATCCTATTTACTGATTCCTTATTCTTTTTAGATCATTGAATTATTCAGTTCTAAAACTCCCATGTGCTTTTTATATATAGCATCTTTTCATCTTCACTAAAACTTTCTATTTTTTTTTATTTGTTTCAAAGATGTTCATATTTGTTAGAGTCCTTTTATTGTGGCTTTTATTGTGGATTTCTATAAAATCCTTGTCAAATATTTCCAATACTCTTGTATCTCAGTGTTGTACCTCACTTGATTGTTTTTCTCACTCAGGTTCAGGTTCTCCTGCTTCTCTGTATGGTGAGCAAATTCTGACTGCATCCTAGATGTTTGGGGTATGTCCTGTGGGAGTCTGGACCTTGTTTAAATCTGGTTTGGGAGACTTTATGTCACACTGTTCTGGAAACATAAGAGTGTGAGAAGCCACTTCCTTAGTAACAGAGGGTAGTCACTTCTAGATTGGCCACTCAGACTCTGTTGTCACCCAGGGATTATTTTACAGCTCATAGGCTGGAGCTGGACTTGGGCTCTCCAGTGGGCCACTGTGATATCAAACCACCCGTGAGACAGGGTGCTTTCCTCAGGCAGTTAGGGGTAGTAAAGGAGAGGACTGCCTCTTACCACCCTGAGGCAGTGGGAGGGCTTGTGGGCCTGCATGTACTCACCTCCTTATTTTCTCCAAGCAAGGACATAAACCTTGTCTTTTATAATATAAGGAAGGAGGCACGAAAATCTGGGATCCCTGGTTGAGAGGCTTGTGCCTGTCAAAGCTGGCTGAGATGTACCATTCCTTTTAATTCCCCTGAGCCTCTGGTGGCAGGGCTGGCTATGATGAAAGGAAATGCTAATCTGAAGGTGTAATACATTTAAGACTTGTGATATTTTGCCCCAGTGGCTTTGCAAAAGAAGCATACCTATATGTACTTTCACCAATACTATATAAAATTACTCCATTATAAAGGATACCCTAACTAATTGGCTTTTAAAGTGCTTTCTAATTTTATAGGCACAAATTGGTATGGAAATTAAATTTCTACCACAGTTTTGGAAGAAATAGTGGATGGCCATCATGTGTTATAAAATGACCCACCAAAGAAAAGACCACAGTAACATGTTTGAATGTTTAAAAAAAAGCCAGGCACCTCTGCTGAGCAACTAACATTTTATTTTCATAATAACTTTTCGGTTGAAGATTGTTATCTTCTTTTTATGAGACTTGGAGAGTAGAGGAAGTTGACCCAGGTCGCATAATTAATAAGTAGTGAAATTGAAATTTAATTCGATTTTCTCCAGCTGCAAAGCCCTTGGAAGGACCTTGGACATGAGTTCATCTGCTAAGTGATTAACTGCCTCAAACTCTGCCATCAAGGAAGGGCAGAGCTAGACAGTTCCCTTTTCAGTATCAGCAGATGGCACAGAGGAAAAGCCACTCAACGCACTGGCCCCCATTACTATAGTCAACTATTAAGAAATAGTATGAAGAAAACCACTGAAGCCTGCCCACTTTTTGTCTTGATTACAGATGATTAGAAACCCTGCCAACTTTTTGTCTAGCTTATAGACGATTAGAAACCCTGCCAACTTTTTGTCTAGATTATAGACGATTAGAAACCCTCAAGTCAGTATCTTGTTTTTAAGATTCTGAATAATTTTTTTTTTTTTTTTTTTTTTTTAGAAAAAGTGATCACATGTGACAGAAAACAGACGAATTTCTGTTTTGGGGTGGAAGGGGATACATCTGATGATCTATTACAGTCTGACAGTGTTGGCGAACTTATGGCATGAATGCTGCAGTAGGCTGTTTGTATCATTGAAAGCAGATACCAAGAGCTTCACCATCGCTGCTCGAGGGGATTCAGAAGGGGTCTTTGCTTTTTAAACATTTCACCTAAGCCCTTTTTAAAAGATCGACCACAATTACTGTTCAAAGCTCCTGCTACAACAACAATGCCTTCAGGTACTCCAAAGAATGAGCCAGCAACTTACTGCCTTTCTAATTTCATCTCACATAATAATTACAACTTGAATCTGAGCCCAGGGGATTAGAGCAACCAGGCACAGTCAAGTGGCAGGAAAATCAGGTTTCATTCTTCACACCTGGGCTGTCCTTAGTGAGCTCCTTCCTATGGACAGTCTTAGGAATATGAAAAGGAATGTTATAAATTAGCGCCAGTGATGTTTTTGCAAGGTGGACTGCAGAGTGGGTAAAGGACAGAATAAGGTGTGGTATTCGTCTAATGGCTCTGAAGTCAAGAAAATGTCTATAAATTGACACATTTGAAATTTTGAGTTCCGTTAAGTCTGTCACAGCTCATTACTTTGACCTCAACCAGGGAAAGATCAATTATTTCCAGTTGCTGTGTTCTCATTTCATTTCAGCATCGCAGAGTTGGCCTTTGGTCACTGGTTAAAAAGAGTGTGATGTGTGAAAATGCAGAGTCCTTGCTAGCTAGCAGCTGGGAATCATGAGAATACCGAAATTTGAATGCCTGTTATGCGCCATGGGATTTTGATGAAGCAAAAATCCTAATGCATCTACAAGACAATGGCTACCTTCTTACCTGTGATTCTCGTTGTGATTAATCTTTGTTAACAAAGTATTGTTTATTCAGAGAAGAGACCACATCTTACTAAATAACCCTTTCATACTATCAAGAAAAAGAAAGAGAAAGAAATTATTTGACAGCCACCTGTGATAAGTAGATGATCATGCATTCATTTGTGGAAGTGTTCAGGGAAAATCTTTTTGTTTATAGATTATTAAATAACTTTTTTAGCTGCTTGCGTGCAATCTGTCTGGAAATCACTAATTATTTTCTCCAGATGAGGAAACTTGCCATCTCCATCTCTTCATGAGTTATTGTAAAAGTAAGAAGACTAACACTCATGGTGTCAGTTCTACACTAGGGGGACACATGTGCAATCCATTGTGACCTTATACCAAAGTTAACCCTGATGTAATTTGTTGGTAACAAAATTAGATGTAGTCAAGGTATAAAAAGATGTGAAAAATCTGATTAAATTTTGTTTTCTTTAAAGTGATAATATTTTGTGTGTGGGAGGTAGAGTGAGTCACACTGAACAAATATTTGAAGTACTCAAAATTGTAAGGAAAATATTTATTTAAAAATAGTATGACTCCTTGGAGTGTGGTTGTAGAGCTGAAATGATTTACCATATATTCACTAGTATCTTATAAGATTTTCCATTGATAACAATACTATATAGTTATAGATACATAGAGATAGTTTCTATGTCTTTATACATGTCTTGGAAGATAACGAAACTTGACGTTTGAAAAATAGAGTAAATCTAAATATGGGATCACTGGAGTCAGTGTATACTGATGTGAGAAAAAATCCAAAACATTGCTAGGGGAAGAGAGTACTTTACAAGTATGCCTATGTACGAATTATAATTCTCTAAGACTAAAACTCTTAATTAAGTATTCATATTTACATATATTGGTAGAAAGAGAGATGGGAAAAAAATACATGCCAATCAGCTAACTTTGCTGTGGAGAATGGAATTAGGGAGAAGGCTAAAGTAAAACTTTTCTTTTATTATTATTATTATTTTGTTATTATTATTTTTGTTTTGGCTGAACCGGGGATTGAACTCAGACCCTTGTGCTTGCCAGGGAAGCACCTATTCCACTGAGCCATCTCCCTAGCCCTAAAACTGTTCTTTTAAACTCTGTCTCCATGTTACTTTTTTTTTTTTTTTTACAAGAAGCAACCATTTATATATTACAAAATGATATGGCAATTAAAAAATCTTCCCCAAATTAAAACAATTAAGAATCTTCAGATGCATCACCCAATAATTTAGCTTTGCTAATCATGATGGTCACTTTGGCTGATGGGGTCACCTTGAAGTGTAGACTAAGATGTGTAGCTACAAAGCAGAAGTCCATGGAATCATTTTCACAGAATCTTTTCTCAACAATAACAGGCAAGGAACATTTTTGTTGCTGCCAGACAGAACAGCCAGGTGCAGATTCCATATGATGTTAAAGAATTCAACACAACTCAATAGTTATTGTCAGTGAACCTTGGGTATAAATTTTCTTACATACGAAGGCCTAATCGTAATGCCTTGTTTAAAATTGTGTTCATGGATGTGGTTCAAACTATGTCTGACTTTGCCAGAGGCTTCCTGGTGGACAAAATAGTAACAAACTGCAAGATTCCTTTGTGGTAATAACTCTGTGGGTCACTCAGTGAGGTTTCTGGATCACTATGATTGTACGGTTGAGTCCCACTGAACGAGAGGTTCGTTCATTCAGCAGCCACTGAGCTTCAGGTGGTGAACACTGTTTGAGGCACTAGAAATGGAACCAAACATTACAAATTTCTGCACCTAGGGAACGTAGTTTTTTAGTTATGGAAGATAGTTAATATATGATGCAAAAATGTGGTTTGTCAGATTGTGGTGTTAGAGAAAAAGTAATGTTGGGAGAGAGCATTGAGCTAGAGAGGTAAATTATTTCTAAATAAATGATAAGGGAGGGGCCGGGGAGATGGCTCAGTGGAATAAGCACTTTCCTGGCAAGTGCAAGGCCTAAGTTCAATCCCCCATTCTGTAAAATAACAAACAAAAAAAAAAGAAACAAAATGTTATGGGAAAGAAAAAAACCTGAAGGGAGTAACAGGGTAAGTCTGGAGCATTCCCAGAGAGACTAGATGTGGACTGGCCCAAAGATGGACATGCCTAGGGAGCCCAGGAATGGAGAGAGACCAGTGTGTCTGCCCTGGGCTTGGTGAGGGGTTCGAGACATGGGAATGGAAAAATGTAGGTTGAAATGTTGGGAGTTGGTGCAGGATCTGTGGGTCATGGGAAAATCTGAGGTCTTTATGCAGCAAGAAGGGAAGGCACAGAAGCCTTTTGAGTGCAGGTGAGACAGTGTAAATCTAACTGGATCATGCTTCAAACTCTTCCATCACCTGCTCTCCTCCATGAAGTTATGGTTCAGTCACTATCGTTCAAACTGATCATTATTTTCTTTTCAAGCATGTATTTCCTGGTAACACTTGATAAAAGACATGTTTTTAAGTAAGCAATCATATTTAGATCTTAACCTCAGATAACTACTGATGAAAATAACACTAGACAATATTTACCCAGCCCACGGGACCATACAGCTAACAGGGTTAGACTCACATATCTTAGATTCTAAGGAGAAATTCAAAACAATAGGAGTGTTGTATAGAAATTGAGAGAGATCAGATTTCTTAGCACTTGTCCCCTCTTCTCTGCTCCCACAATCTTAGCTCAGGACAAAATAATTTTCCCCTGGAGGGCTGCAGTAATCTGGTTAGGTATCTGGCTAGGATGTTTTGAAATAAACTTTCCCTCAGTACCATAGTTCAGGTATTGTTTCCCTTCTAAAGTATACAACAGCCTCCCCTAACCTGTCTTTCTACCTTTCTTGTTGCTCTGCCTTTGGTATATTTTCAATTGTGTTGCCAGGGAACTTTTTATATTATAGAAATGCCATGTTATGTTAACATGTTTTGAGTGCTGCGGGTAATCCAAGTGCTTTAGGATGCTACAGAGGTTTCATGATGTCACCTCTGTGTAGCCTGTAGAACTCATGTCATGACATGTGTCTACTTTTAGAGAGCTATATGTCACTTCCTTGATGTCCCACTGTGTCCCTTAGTTTCATGCCTTTGCATATTGCTATGTTCTTGGTTCACTTTTACTTGTTATTAAAAGTTCAGTCCATGTGCTATTTTTTTGTTTTTGGGGAAATCACATTTATGTGCATTTTTTACAGGTTGCCATTACACTTTTGCTATTATAATACCTGTTGCTTTTTCCCACTGGTTTACGAACTATAATAAAAGAGAATTAGATACGATTCACCTGTACACTTTTAACACCTAATGTATGGGAAATGACAAATAAATAAATGATCGCTGAAGAAGATACAGAAAGGACACAGGCACAACCTCTACCCTAGATTCTAAACAGAAAAAGGGATTGCCCAGAAAATAGCACATGCTTAAAAGAATTTAGTGGTCTGAAGCAGAAAAATGCTCTGGCTGCTTTTCCTATCATTTCTACTGGTGTTGGAAATGAAGGGTTTTACAACATTACATCTGTCATATCTGCATTTTATGTGAATTGTTTTCTCTTAAAATTTCAGAGCATATGAAAATACCACAGTGGCCTCCTGCCAGGTTAGACTAGAGGAAAATGGCTCATCTCACTAGTAACCGTTGCTGCACTGATCGAAGGTCTAAGAACCCTGTGATCCCAGCATCTAGTTGAAGGGGACACATGGGAAAGTAATTAATGAGGCAGCTGAAGTCTGTGACAAGTAAATCAAACTGGGCACAGATAACAAAATGCTTTCCTTTAGCTAACAAATACATTACTAGCTCTGCTGAGGCAGGTGTTGACCTGGATTCTGGTGGTGTAATTTTAAGTTTATTTGCTGCCTTTAGGAAGCTTGTATTAGTGTGTCTTACGCTTTCTGTTTGGTGAATGAGCATGGGCATAGAAACGGTATGAACAAAAGTTCCAACAGGTTAAAATATGCTCATGCAAACAGGAGGAAGGGTAAGGAATCTGAAAGTTCAGCTTTGTTTTTTTGTCTTTTTTTTTTTTTTTTTTTGAGACACAATCTTGATAGGCAGTTCAGGCAGGTCTCGAGCACACTTTATAGTCCAGGCTGGTCTTGAACTCACAATTCTCCTGACTCAACCTCCAGAGTGCTGGGATTGCAAAGGTGTGTCACCAATCCCGGCTTGAGAGATCAGCTTTTTCTCACACACCTGGCCATTGTTTTATGCAGCCCAGTCCCTCCTCCTTGGCTGTGAGTGCCTCCTGAAACACAGATCTGTTTACTATCAATACCGCATTTTGCAATACTGCTCTGCCTAAATTCCTTCTCTCACATATAGGCTTTCACATTGTGTTGCAATTTCCAGACAGCCTCTTAAAACTTTTTTTTTCATCTTCATGAATTAGGCTACTTTTATAGTTACATTACAATTCTGAAAAGACAGCAGTCCTCCCTCCAACTACCAGAATGACAAATTGAGGCATCTAAAACTTCCCTAGATTTTAGTAGATTCAGTGAAAGACTCAAAATGCCAAATAATGGCTTTTGCTACCATTTTATAGGGTAATTAAATACACTGTTAATAGTAAGAAAAAAAAACACGTCATATTTTCTCATTTTTTCCTTTGGCATTTTAAAATATTCACTGTAGGGGCCGGCCAAATAGCTCAGCCGATTAAAGCACCTGCAAGCAGGAATAGGGGCCAGGCTTCAATCCCCCTCCCCTCTCCTGCTGTGCCGGCCCAGCCCCCAGGGTGCCCTGAGAAGGTGATTGAGACTGGGCATGGTTGTGCATGCCTGTAATCCCAGCTCTTGGGAGGCTGTGAAGAGGAGAGAAGAGGAGAATCACTAGGAGTCTGATTTAGTAGGGAGATCCTGAACACCCTGTAGACCCTGCCCTAAAATACAAAAAAAAAAAAAAAAAAAAAAAAAAATTCAGTGTAAACATACAACTAAAGTAGCCACTTGATAATTCACCAGCACAGCAAAAACTTGAAGTTAAGTGAGCATGTGCCAGGTATGTTCAGTTTGGTTGGAGATATCTGTATGTTCTTAGCATTGATTTTAATCTTTGTCTAATTTTCAGGGAATGTATCTGGCTGACCGGCTATTGCCAGAAAGGACTGAAAAGATTGGTTCAGAATTAGAATTATGGGTGACAAGTAGTGGAGCTGGTGTTCTTGGCTGAAAGGAGATTTTATGTCACATTGAAATATATATTTTCATTACTATATTTATCTGCCTTTCTGTTATTTTTCTATTACTATTTTATTTCTATTTACACTGATGCTTTCTGCTGTATGTTTTCCTATTATTGGTCTCCTAAGACACATAAATAAATTTAAAAAATCATCACAGTTTTATTTCTTATTTGGAAGAATGTTTAAGACAACATATACTACCTATTCATCTCTCAGGAATTTCTCAGTCCACAGCAAGCTGCGCTCACCTGACCTTAGCAGTTGCCAATCTTACACTTTGGCCAAGACCTGGTGGACATACTGTCACAAAACAGTTTGTCCTATGCACCGTATAGATAAATGATATTTATAAACTTCACAGAAAGGAATATAGAGATCCAGACATATAAGAGTAAATACATACGGTTATATAAGAGCTACATCTTTAGGGGAATCTACAAAATTATACTAGCCTGCTTGCAGATGGATGAAAGAGGTACTGTGGTGCTGAACGGGCCTCAGAGAGGAAACAGATGATGTGTTCTTGATGTATGTTGCAAACTTGGCACCGAATCAGGACATCCTAGCAAGGGGACCCAATCTGGCCATCTGCTGGAGGCTTCGTCAGCCAAACAAGAGCATCCAACAAGTTTTGATTTGTTGGATGTAAATTTTATCCCAGAGGGTGAAGGAAGAATGTATCAACACTCGTCGTAGGAACTGCTCCATTCACAGCTTGTGCTTTTGCACAAAAGAAAAAAAGAGAGTGATTGCGTGGGACTATATGTTTCTGTATGCATTTTAAAAGTTTTCATAAGGACTCTGTCCACGTGGAGATTCTGACATTAGTTGCCTCTTGGAAAGGAAGCTAGGTGACTAGGGATAGGCATATGCTAGATAATTTTTATGTTTAATTTAGTTTGGTAATACTGAGCTACACCATTAAATTGGTCATTTCAAGATATAAGTTTAAATCATCCAAGACCAAAAAAAAAAAAAAAAAAAAGAAAAAATATTCTGAAGCGAAACAATTCTCAAGGATAAGGAGAAAGGATCCTGTTGAGATGTAGAATAACTCATTTGCATAAGCCATCACTGAAATGATTGATATTGTACTATAATAATATAATATAAGCAGATCTCTTAAGCAACCTGGGAAGCTACCCAGAGCATTCTGTGCTGTCTGGGATCTTTACTGAAGGGCACGAAGGGCTCACTGACGCCCTGTAGTTGGCCATGAAGCTGCCTCTCTCATTCCTGTTATTGGCTTTCTCCCTCCTCATAGTAAGTCCAACTTATGTTAGCTGCACTTGATCTTCTAAAATATGTAATTGGATTAAATACTTGAAGCGGATGAAGCATTAAGAGTGGAATGGAAGAGAGTTGTGATTTCCTGAGAACTTCTTCAAATGCTTTGAGGCCAGGGGTGTAGCTGAGTGATAGTGTGATGGTCCTGCCTCTGGATTCTGTCCTCAGCCTCCTGTAAACCAAAACACAAATGGGCCTGTTTGCAGGAAAGATGAAAAGGGCTCATTAACTGCTTTCTTGTACGTTTTTTTTTGGTTTTTATTTAGCTGACAGCAAAAGAATGCTTATTAACTGGGGAACAGAATTATTTTCAAATACCATGATGACACTTTATGTAGACTCACTGTATCATCTCCTCTTTAAATCATTCAAGAGAAAGACAGAACAATTATGCAATCATTTAAGAACTCTGAGCAGAAGAAATCATGTTCACATCATAATCCTTTTAAAAATTACTAAATTGAGAAACTAAAGGAAAAAAGAAAGGAATAGGAATATTTCATGTCTTTTGCATGTACAATTCCACATTGCTGTTACTCTCCTAGAGCCACCTGGGAACTTGGAAGAATAAACCAAGGACAAGTTATACCTCAGGTCAGTTAACTCAGAATCTCAGGTGGGGTGCTGACAGAATGTTAAAAATCCTCCCAGGGTAATTCTAATCTAAAATTGGGCTGAGGACTAGGAAACCAAGCAGAAGCAGAGGACATAATAGGAAACTTTCCTTACTATCTTCTCATGAGAATCATCTAAACTGTGATAAGAAAGTTGGAACTTAAATTCTTGAACATCCTCAGTCTCAGATCGAGATAGGACTTTTTTTTTTTTTTTTTTTTTTTGGCAGAACTGAGGATTGAACTCAGACCCTTGCACTTGCCGGGGAAGTGCTTATCCCACTGAACTATCTCCCGGCCCCAAGATAGGACATTTTATATAGATCGCTAAATTTCTCATAATAGTGTGCTTTTTTGTTTCTCATTAATGATTCAGTTTGCTGAATAGACAGTTGGTTAAAGGAAAGAATTCCTTCAGAAAGAATAAAGGCCAATAAGAAAGAACTCCGTTAAGAACTTAAATACCAATCAAATTATTTATTTATTTATTTAGATAAGGGAGGTGAGGTAAGCTATTGAAATAATTTGTCAAGTGAAGTGGTGAAAATTATTTCTTTGTAGGGTCTTGATTCCTCCCACATGAAAGGGAGATAGACCAGATGTTTTAGGGAAATCTTTCTGAAACCAGAGGGTTTCTTTTTATTCTTTACTTCATGATTAAGCCTTGCTAGAGGACATCTGAAGTCAGTTCAGTGGCATCTTGCACCTTGGCCACAAGTTCCATTTTTAGAAAGATAGTTAACTGATCAGAAGCAGGGCCACACTCATGCACCTGTTTTTCAACTTATGTGACAGTACAGGTGACTTCAATGAAGTGACACTTGGTTTCTTTATTCTACTTCTTCCCTTCTTTGTATTAACTTTCCTCCACACTGGATCTTTAGTTACGTGGAAGGAACTCACAATAGCTACCCCCGCAAGATTGACACTGTGTTCCTTATTCTTCTGTAGAGAAGAGCAAGGTGGGCCAGTCCACCAGTTAGATGGTGACACCAGCTCTGATCTTAGTTCTTCCACGTGTAGAGCCTATGTTCTACGCCCTGTATCTGCTCTTTCATCCTTCCACTCTGGATGGATTCCCAGGCCACATTTCAGGCTGCTCCTCACCAGAGTTGGCTCCTGTCTGTCCAGTTTGTAAAATGGAACAGGTCTGTCTGTTTCCATATCATACTATATGGATCAGTCTCCCTGACCATAGGTGCTACACTCAGGATCTGAGACATCTGAGAAAAATCACTCAGAAGGGGAGAAGCAAGGGCAGGCTGAGAAATCAAAGCCCATAGCCTTTGTTTTCTCTAGGAGCCATTGCAATGGCAAGTCTGTCTCTCTCAGTAAGGGAGTTAAATTAGGGTTATTTTCATTAGGTTTTCCCTAATGCAAAAGAGAAACATTCTTGCCAAGGTTTCTCCCATTAGAGGGTCCCAAGAGCTTTCTTTGCATTCAGTGGATAATATCACTCCACGTTTTTTATAATCAGCTGTTAAATATATATGTACATCCTATGCATGTATACACATACATTTCAAAGTAAGAAATGGGTATTACTAGGGCTGCCTTAAAAACAGTGTCACAATTCCACGAAAAGGAGGTGGTTGGCTTATATCCAGCATGAAAAATCTTTCAAAATTAGAGCCATTGATTTATTGCATGCATTTACATAACTTACACCAAGAAGAAAAGTGTCACCCACTCAGAACTTGGTTAACTGCCAAGAAAAATAAGTGCCATGCACCTTTAAAAAGGAAAAGAAGAAAATATTGTGCTGCTTGTTCTTTTGATGACTAACCTGGCAAACAGATCCTCTAAAGCCTGAAAGATGACAAATGGAGCTTAATTACAACATGTAAATTTTTGGAGGTTTAGAATATCTGGCTTTGGCAGTCACTTTAGACTCTTATCTATTCGCATTTGCATCTGAAATGCCATTTACTTCAAATGCACTCCATCGCATCTGAGGGGACTCACTTAGGTCAAAGTGCTTCTAAAGAACTTAGACGATAAATGATGATCAATTATATACAATTAAAATGTTGAGGAAAATCCAATTATAGTTCTGAATGAGGATATTAAATTTGTTTGGTTACTGAAACTTCCAAATACTGGCTGAATAAATTTCTACTATTATGGACTATTGGACTATATTGGGTTATTTTGCTGAATTTAAGCACCTACAATCTTTGGACTGGCATCAAGTATGAAAAGGTCCTTTAAAGACTTCTCCAAACAAAGCTCCTCTAACAGCAATGGAACACCCATCTCTGACAAAGCAAAACAAAAAAAGGAGGGTATAAAAAAAAGACCATTTTATAGAGGGGAACAAAAAAATATATGTATATACAAGATAGTTAGGATCGCTATATAACTACTTTCTCTAAGTTCAATGAGAAGAAGGATTTGTACTAATATTGTTTAGATGAGATCATGTCTGAATCTTGTCCTCTGAATAACTACTTCAAAGACGATGTACAATATATTAATTATTGTAACTGTCCTACTAACCTGTTGTGTTGTGAAGCTGTTTCATTGCTATTTTCTTTTTTCCTCATTAAAATGAATAAAAAATTAAAAAAATAAATAAAGGTCAAGTTGTTCAAAATTAATTTTTAAGCTGGGAGTGGTGGCGCAGGTCTATAATCCCAGCACTTGGGAGGCTGAGGCAGGAGGATTGTTGTGAGTTCGAGACCAGCCTGGGCTACAAAGTGAGCTTAAGGCCAGCCTGAACTGCATAGTGAGACCCTGTCTCAAAAAGACAAAAAAAAAAAAAAAAAAGGAACAAAATTAATTTTTAAAATGTAATGATCATTTTAGAATCTAACTGCTGGCTTAGATGTATGCAAGTCAAAAATGCATAATGTAAAGACTGTTTTGTAAGTAGGGGGAGGCTATGACATGATGTCATATATATGTTGACTCAGGCCCTGGGCATGCTGAGCAGGCCAGGGAGACCAGGTAGGGTGGTGCAGGCCTGTGACCCCAGCGCTGGGGAGGCTGAGACAGGAGGATCACTATGAGTCCAAGCTGCATAGTGAGACCCTGTACCAAATATGTAAAAAGTAAATGACAGTCAAGTTGAGATGATTTCACATAAAAAGACCCTTGAAGAGAATTCTGTACCAAGAATAACGAACATTTAAAATTTTTTTTCCCATAAAGAGTTAGCAATAAAATGATTTGAGAATGAATAGAAAATTTGCTAGAATAGGACAGAAATTAACATCTTAGGACCTTGGAAACTGAACAAGCAAATAATGTTTACTGATTTATTAACTATCTTACAAAATTCTAAATTATACTAATCAAAGTGTAGAAAAGTTGAAAAAAAAGGCAAAATTTCAATAAGACATTTGTATAATAGAATGTACACTATATTTGTTTTTGAAAATATTCTTCACTGAATATAAAGTCCTATGAAATGGAAAATATCAAGTCAATGCCATAAAAATAAACATTTTGGATTCAATGACACAGGCGTCTGTGAGAAATTTACAAACAGATAGGTAAATGGAATTTGGTGAAAATTATAAACCATTATCATTGGCTGTAATTCCTAGGCAAGTGTCAGTATTTTTGCATTACAAAGGTTGATCTACTCATTAGGAGCAGATCCATTGCTTCAGCAGTGTAGAGAGTAAAGAGCTGGCTAATGGAGATAAAGGTATCACTCTTTGGTAAACAAGCCATTGTGACACCCCAGAGCCCGAGCAGAGCATTTTCAGGGATGCTGAATTTTCTTTAAAATTACACGTGGGAAGAACAAAATGTAGACAATCTGCCATTCAAAATAGGTTTCTGTTTATATTAGTCATATACAAATTTACAATCATGAATCTGAGAGTGTCATTAAGGGGTTAGGGTTTTTTTTTTTTTTTTTATGAAAGGCTTTGAAAGATTTTCAAAGCAGAATTGGAAACATTTAGCCTTGTTTTTGAGAAACAAGAAAACACAATGGAAATAGTTTATCCTATGTGGAGATAATACATAAATAGTAAGAGGATGGTGTTAATTTATTATCAGTTCAAAACATAGGTCATACTTCCCAGTCTTTATCTCAAGGGACAGAGTCCTTTTATAGAAAGTTTAGGTACTAAAACTGAAGATAAGCTGATTTTTCTTTTGAGTTACCAAAGATAACAGGCTTTAGCAAACATCATCATTTGAAAAAACAAGGCTAAGTCTCATTTGAAATAATAAGGTAAATCTCAAGACTTGAACAATGATCAAGGGCATGAACATGGATCGGAAGCAAATATAAAGAGGTGGTGGAAGAAAACCACTGACAACACTCACACTCACCTTGGCAGTTCTGCAGTTCGCAGGAGTAGCTGTACAAAGGCCAGTGACCTGAGCCGTCATAAATACTTGGCAAGTAACTGACCTCTGGCATCGTCTTTAGAAAATCATTAAACTAAGCTGATTGGTAATTACGTTAGAGGCTGTAAGCTGGAAGATTTGTTACAGATAAGCATTGAGAGAGTAACATGAGAGAGTACAAAGAAGAGCAAGCATGCTTATTTATACATTATGGGTGGTGGTAGTATTTCCTGAGATCAAAGAGTGAGAAGACAAAATCAAGGAAGATCCTCAGAAATGATATGGAACTGAACATTTTAAGGCCAGCTCAGCTATCAATGTTCCAATCATTAGAGTCATCTCCACTGGTCTTGTGTATGCAGGCCCTGCTAAATGGCTTGCATCAGGTTGTATTCTTCCTTTAAAAAAATCAGTTACTATGATTGCAATGAACATTATCTGAGTGATTTTTCTGAAACACGTGTCCATGTCGATGCAAACATCTCAGAGCCCGAGGTAGGGCCCCGTATGTTAGAAACAGAGGCTGCAACATCTAAAGAGCTCCCAAGAGGGAATGCTTTACATTTGAGACCCCTGTCACCTCATTCACTTGGCTCTAGTTTTCCAGTTCTGAAACTAAAATGGATCTATATGTATTTAAGTTATATAAAATAGATTTAAAATCAATATGAAGTATTGCATGTGGCCTCTAACTTTTTAAAAAATGTATTTGGTTGTTACAGGCTCTCACCACACACGTACTCATAGTGATCCTCCTGTTTTTTCAGCCTCCCCAGCACTGGAATGACAGGCGTATGCCATTACACCCATGCTCTGTGTCTGGCTCAGCCTGCCCTGGGGGCAGGACTGATGTGGCATGTGGTGCCAGGCATCAAACCATGGTCCCTGTGCTTGCCTAAGCTTGCCTAAGCAGGAGCTTTAATCCATTGAGCTATTTCATCGCCCCCCGTGACTCATTTGAGTCACAGAGTAACATCAAATAATCATCTTTTCTTATGAGTACAAATAGATCTGCATCATTCTTTCAAATAATTGAATGGCATGTTATAATATGACTATATCATAGTTCATTAAAATATCTCCTTTGATGACATTTTATTTCATATCCACTTTTTTTTTTTTTTTTTTTTTTTTTTTTTTGGCTAGCTCATCCTGCCCTGAATGCAGGACTTGTGTAGCATGTGGTGTCAAGGATTGAACTGCAGTACCCTGCACCTGTCTAAGCTTGTCTAAGTAGGTGCTTTAGACTGCTGAGCTATTTCACTGGCCCTTCATATCTACTTTTTAAGTATTGTTAACAATGCTGTAATTCTGGACATACACTTATTTGTACTTGTGTATTTTGTAGGACAGATTTTTTTTGTATTCAACAAATATTCACATTTTTAAGATTGATGGAGACTGACTCTTTTCCCTCTAAATAACAACACTGTCACATCAAACTTTCTGACATGTTGGGAATGTTGTCCATTATTAGGATAGCCACTAACCATGTGCAGTGGTAGTATTTCAAATGTTGGTGAGATGGAGGATACGAGTTTTAATTTTATCTAATTCTATGGGATATGCCATTGGAATTTTAATCAAAATTACATTAAATTAGTAGTTTGGGAAAGTATGACAATTTTCACTATACTGGGTCTTCCTCCCCAAGAGCAAAAGCAAGGGATATTTTTCCATTTTCTGATAACATTTCAATGTTATTTTCAAAGTACTGTAGTTTTCAATGTAGAGGTCTTTTACATACTTCATTAGATTGATTCTTAGACATTTCTTTTTTTGGATGGTATTTGGAAAGGTGTTATTCCTTAATTTCTCTCTCAGTGAGTTTATTATTTGTGTTCAGGAAGGCTATTGGTTTTTGAGTGTTGACTTTGTATCTAACTATATGACTGAATTTGCTCATTTAATCTTGCAGTTTTTAGTGGAGTGTTTGGAGTCTTTTATGTAGAAGAGCATATCATCTACAAATAGCGATAATTTAACTTCTTCCTTTCCTATCATTATTCCTTTCTCTTGTCTAATTGCTCTGGCTAATGTTTCTAGGATTATTCTACAAAAGAGTAGATACAATGGACATCCTTTTCTTGTTTATGAATTTAGAGTGAAAGCTTTGAGTTTTTTGGTCCATTAAGTATGATGTTGGCTGTTGTTTGTCATAATTGGATTTTATCAGATTGAGATAAAGACCACTTATTCCAATTTTATGTAGATTTATTTTTATCGTGAATGAGTGCTGGACTTTGTCTAAAGTTTTCTGCCTCTATTGAGATGATCATATGTTTTTTCCCCTTGGCTCTGTTAATATGGTATAATACATTTGTTGATTTATGTATGTTGAACCATCCCTGCATCCCTTGGATGAATACAACTTGGTTTTGGTCTATAATCTTCTTGATGATTTGCTACATTCTTTTTGACAGGATTTTATATAGGATTTTTACATCTATGTTCTTTAGGGAAGGTGGAATGTAGCTGTTCTTCCTTGGTCCATCACCAGTTTGGGTGTCAGAGTAATGTTTGCTTCCAGGAATGAATTTGGGAGTGTTTCTCTTTCAATTTCACTAAATAGCTCAACAATAGTGGTATTAGGTCTTCTCTAAATTTCCTGTAAAATTCAGTTGTCCATCAGGGTCTGGGCTTGTCTTTGTTGGTAGGTTTTCAATTAAATCTTCAACTGCTTTGACGGAGATTGGTTTATTTAGGATTTTTGTATCTTCTGGATTCAGCTTTGGTAATTCGTATGGATCTAGGAATCTGTCCATTTCTTCTTCATTTTCCATCATATTAGAATACAAATTTTCAAAGTAGATATATGGAATCCTCTGCATTTCTACAGGGTCCATTATGATTTCACCCTTTTCTTCCCTAATTTTGTGGATTTGAGTCTTTTCTTTCCTAAGATTGGCTAAGGGTTTACCAATTTTATTTAATCTTTCAAGGAACCAACTCTTTGACTTATTAACACTTTGTATTATCTTTTTTACATCTATAATGTTTATTTCTGCTCTGATCTTTGTAATTTTCTTCCTTGTTCAAGCTTTTGGCTTAGCCTGCTGTTCTTTTTTTGTTTTGTTTTGTTTTGTTTTTGGAAGTTTGAGGTTGACCCTTAAATTATTTATTTGTGATTTCTCTGTTTTTCTGATTTGGGATTCACTGCTATAAATTTTCCCCTTAGGGCTGCTTTTATTATGTCCCAAAAGTCCAGTTTGTTGTACTGTCATTATTGCTTAATTGTAGAAACTGTCTGTTTGCATCATTAATATAATATGTGACCTATTGATTGTTCAGGAGGGTGCTATTTAATTTCCATGTGTTTATGCAGTTTGCCATTGATTTACAATTTTATTGCACTATGGTCTGATAATATGCATAGAATAATTTCAATTCTTTTGTACATACCCAGTATAATTGTATTAGTGCTTATTTCATTTTTCATGCCCATTAATATTTGTTTTATATAGTTGGGTACACTGGTATTTGTTACATATATATTTTAGATTACTGTATTTTCTTCTTGGATGTTCCCTTTCCAAGTAAGAAGTGACCTTGTTTGTCTCTCTTAGTCAGTCTTGGCTTAAAATTCATTTTTTCTGCAAATAGCACAGCTTCCTATGCTTTTTTTCTGAGTGCCTATTAAGTGGGATATTGTTTTTGATCCTTTGACTTTCAGGCTATGAATTTCTTTTGAAATAAATATGTTTTTTATAAGCAGCAGATCATTGGATCTCACTTCTTGATCTATTCTGCAAGTCTGCGTCTTTCAGTTGGTCGTATAGATCATTAAAACTGATGGTTACAAGTGATACATGTTGACTTACCTTGTCATGTTATTTTCCTGTTGTTAGCTCCCCCTCTTTTTGTTCTCCTCCCACTGTTTAATTTTTGCCTTGCCTACTGGATTCCTTCTGTTGGGGTTTGTGGATTTGTAGTCTTTGTTATCTCTTACTACAATGTCCTTCAAAACATTTTGGAGCTGAGCTGTGAAAAGCTCAAATCAACAACTTCTGTGGATAACTTACTACTATTATGGACTGCTGCTGTGTTGGAATGTTTTGCTGAATTCAAACACCTATAGTATTTAGATGCCAATGGAATACCCATCTCTGACAGGACTAAACAAAGAAAAGAGATACAAAGGAACAACCATTTTGTATTTGTGTATACAGAACAGTCAGGATAGATATACACAGCTACTGCTTAATTCAATTAGTAGGAAGATTTGTACTAATAGTGTTTGGACAGGATATCCTGTCTGCTTCTTGTACTATGGATAACCACTAAGAAGATAACAATGTACAATGTATTAATTATTGAAACCTTCCTATCAATCAATTTTGATACTGTCTCATTGTTATTTGTTTCTCGATAAAATAAAATAAAATAAAATAAAATAAAATAAAATAACCAAAAAACCATTTGGAGTTCTTGTGTGGTGGCTGTAAATTTCCTCAAATGTTCTTTGTCATATCTTATTTCTCTACCAGTCTTGGAACATAGTTTTTCCGAGTATGTCAATCTCACTACAAGTTTTCCTTGACTGGAAGGTTTGCACTGAGAAATCAGTTATGATTCTGATGGCTTCTTCTTATAGGTGATTTGTTTCTTTCTTGTGCTGAATTTCTGAAATCATGATTATGATATGTATGGCTTTATTTTTTTTGTGATCCTGGCTAATTGGATTTCTATATGCCTCACTTATCTGCATGTCTTTTTCTCTACCAGTGGAGCTTTCTGTCATGATGTCTATGAATGGTTCTCTTCATACCATTCGTGCTCTCTCCTGCTTTTTCACTGACTCCAAATCAATCTTAAATTATCCTTTCTTCTTCTAGAAGCTGTTCTGTTCATTTCTCATGGTCCCTCACTATTGGTAAGACATCCTTCTTTTCATAGTTGCTAACTACAAGCTGGTTGTCTTCTGTATCTGAGATCCTGTTCTCACACTCACATTGGCTTAATCCGCTGGGAATACTTTCACTGGAATCTTTATTCTTCTAGATATCTGCTTGAATCTGTGTTGTGGATTCCATTTGTTTCCTATGCTGAACATTCACGGCTTCCATAATTTTCTTAATCTCTCTATTTTTTTTTTTTTTTTGTCCGAATCTGTTCTAAAGTCACTACACATGATTTTCACTGTGGATACCATCTCTGCAGTTAACTGAAGAATTATTTCTGATCTGATTTTTTTTTTCTGGAGTTGCATTCACTTGCTTTCTTGTTATGTCTTCAGAGAGTCTAAATGTGTGGATTTCATGTTGTCCCACCTCATTGCCCCCTGGGTTTGCCTTTGGTGAACTGGATGTCTGTGATTTCACGTTGTATAGTCTCTTCTTGTTTTGTTTTCTTTTTTAGTTTTATTCTTGGGATGAATCTTATAAATTACCTATGGTGTGTTGCTTTATTTCTAGCATTTATAACACTTAGGTAATGATTACCTCTCCAAGGTATCTTCCAGGTATAGCTGGTGTTTGGGTTTTGAGTCTGTTGCAAGATCCTATGTCTGGAGTTTATTGGAGATGAGAAGTTGCTGACTGTTTGTCAGTCCCTGGTTCTTTAGCACTGTGTCATAGTATTTTGTATGAGCCCTAGTCAATCTTGGTCTTGAGATACAAAGAATAGTTATTTAGGATAGTTATATCATATATGGTTAAACTGGTACCATCAGCAATAACAGTCGCAATATTCGCAGCTTAGAAAATGACAAACTGAACTTGATTTATAGTTAGTTAGCATCATCTAAAATAGATCAGACAATTATGTGCAACATATAAGTTCTTTTTTTTTTTTTTTTTTGTCTTTTTGAGACAGGGTCTCACTATGCAGTTCAGGCTGGCCTTAAGCTCACTTTGTAGTGCAGGCTGGTCTCGAACTCACAACAATCCTCCTGCCTCAGCCTCCCGAGTGCTGGGATTACAGGCATGCGCCACCATGCCCGGCTAACATATAAGTTCTTAATATGTAAGTTTTACTCTCAGAGGCTAAAATTTAAGAAGGTATTTAGGGAAAAAATAGAGAGGTGGAAGAGGAAGAGTTTAGAAGTAAGGCTGGAAGACAAAGGGAGATCATACTGACTCTGGGAAACTGGAGCAGAAAACTGGAGCAAAAGAGAGAAGGAACAGATAAAAAGAAGAGAACAGAACACTGATCACAAAATGGCTAGATACTTTGTTCACGCTCATGCAAAAATAAGATCTAACAATGAAGGACAGAACAACAAAACTACAACAAAAACAAAACCAAACAAAAAACACAACTACTACCACAACCACCACAACGAAAAGAAGCAAGAGAGAACATAAAGTCCACTTCTAGACTTGTCTCTGCTGTCTGTGGTAAACAACATGTAGAGAATGAGTCCAGGTCAATGTTGATTCATCCCAGCAAGCCAGCAGCAGCTTTGTGGCATGGTAGTGGATAATCTCAATGAGCCTGATCCTTCTCATCGAGACCAGACTCATTAGGTCTTCCTCTGTCAAAGTATTTCTGAGGACTTGAGCCAAAGTGGGAGCTGCTAGGTGAAGCCAGTTCCTGCTCCGAGTTCTGAGTCAGTTCCCCTGCAAGATGGCTCCTGGCCAATCCCTGTCTCACTTGGGATGACTGAGCCCTTAGTATTCACCCACAGATGGTATAGTCCGTCATGGTGCTGCTCCCTTCCACTTCCCTTCCTCTCCATGGAAGCCTCTGGGGTCACCAGCAGTCACTGTGTGCAGACAGGTTTGAACAGCTCCTCTCATGCAATGAGTCCCATTTCAAGGAGAAGGCACTGCTAGCTACCTCCTTCCTCTTGGTTGAAGGTTTCCTTTCATTCTGGCCATGGACTTCAGTTCAAGCCTGAGATTCTTCCTGTATTCAGGGGACCTACTTCCCTCCTTCTTGTCTTCCTCATGTAGCTGTATTGTAGTTTTATTTATTTATTTATTTATTTGTATTGTAGTTTCTTGATGGCAACACTAAGAGAGGCTCTTTTTCTGCTTCTTACCATCTCACAATCTTGGTGCCTCCACCCTTTTATTTTTTATTTTGTGATAGAGTCTCCCTAGACCATTGAAAAGCCCAGATATAGTCAAAATATAATCTTCCTGCCTCAGGTTTCCAGAGTGCTGAGATGAGAGCTACGTGTCCCTTGTAGTTACATGACTGTTTATTTAATGCTCCTTTCCTTTGTATGATTTTACATGAACTTACTCACCACCTATCCTTAGGTCCCTCTGTAAAACATTAAATTTAACTTGTTGGTGTGCTGCTCATTGATGTCTACTCCACCTCATTTTATTTTTGACAAAGGGTCTCTCCAAGTCATTAAGCTGTGCATGCCAGCCTTGAATTTACCATCCTCCTCCTCTGCCTCCCAAGTAGCTGAAACCACTAAGTTTTAATTATAAATCTAAATTTTTCAGTCGATTTTTTTTTTTTTTTTACTTCTAGCCATGGGTTAGGACTTTCATCAAATGTTAAAAAAGGGCTGTTAAGAAGTCACTTTTCCTAGTTCTGAGCTTTCATCAGAATACTTTGAGTATCTCTCAAAGTATGTATGTGTGGGCATTTGCTGTTGGCTTCTGACAGATCCTCTTTGTCAAAGTAGTAGATGCTGTTGGGAGCCAACCAACAGCCTTTCTGGAACCTTCCCCTAGAGATGCCGGAGCATGAGTTGCTTTCTTCCTCTTCAAAGGCTGAGTGTACCAGCATGAAGGAGGAGATTCTTTTCGTCCTCTTGAGAAATGAGTGCTTGTGCCCGAGTGAATGGAGAGTGAGCTCATTGCTACTCACTCTTCCCTGGATACTGTCTCCATGCCTAGAACTGTGAAGGCCGTCTCGACGCTTAGCAACCTGTATGAGGACAAAAAGCAGCAGCTAAGACTGTATAAGCTGGTTGAATCTTGGATTATGTTTTTGCTGTTATTTATTATCATCAGTACTATAGTGTGGATTCATTATTATTGATCCTGGCTTTTTCTTTTTTCTTTTTTTTTTTTTTTTAACCAGAGATGAAACTCAGGACACTGCACTTCCCAGGCAGGTGTTTATTCCACTGATTCATTGTTGATCAATGTTTGAAATGGTTTGATTCAAAGTCTTAAAAAAGCCAACACAAAATAGTTAAACCACCATTTGGAGAGTTCTCCTACTTTCTACCAGAAACATTCTTAGCTGCCACAAGGACACTTTTTTTTTTCTTTTCATGCCTTTATGGTTAGCTTTAAAACTAGAAATGAGTGTTACAGTTATTCAAATATTATTTGGAAAATTACTTCCAAAATAATATTGTATGAAAGACACTGCTATAAAATTTTGTATTTGTTGACTAATACAATTTTTATAGTAACACTATAGGCTAGACACAATTGTCCATAATTTATAGATAAAGAATCTGAAGTGCATAGAGGTCAGGTAAATTGCGTTAGATCACAAATGTTAGAATGCGGGTGGGGGCTCGCCCCTGTAATCCCAGCTCTTAGGAGGCTGTAAATAGGCAGATCACTATGAGTCCAGTCTAGTAGTGAAACCTTGAACACCCTGTAGACCCTTCCCTAAAAAAACACAAAATATAAAATAAAATAAAATAAAAAAGAACAAATGTTATGACAGAGGTGGATTTGCATTCATACTACTTGGCTCTGGAATTCTAGATCTTTTATCTCTAGCATTTCCTCTAGTATTTGAGGAGATACACTGACCTCAAAATACATTTCTTTATTCTATAATAACTTATTGTTAGTTGACTTTACCATAAGGATGGCAAACAGTTTGGTCAGATGTAATGTGAGTATAAGCTAAGTAGTTTTCACAGTAAAAAAAAGGGAGCGTGAGAAAAGTTCAAACTGTAAAACAACTCTTAGCTATTCTTATTCAATTTACTTTCTTAAATTAAGTCTGAATTCACAAATTTCTTTCTTAGACTTGTTTTTTCTTTGGGGTCTTGAAGGAACAATGCCTCCTTTTTATCCTTTCGAAAGCTAGGGTCTTAAAAGATGAATGAAAGCATTTTTTCTCATTTCTTTGACATCTCCTGACTTTGGCCAGAGTTTCTGATTTTTTCTTTTTTTTTCCCCTTTGATCAAGGACAATGTGCTTTTCTTTTCTACCATGCAATAAAATATCTTGGAAATGAAAGAAAAAGAAAATAAACACTTATTCCCATCTACTTTTGGGTTTTTATGCCTCATCTTATTTTTTCTCTCTAGAATGTGAATGACCCAGTACCTATGAACATCTTGAAATCTTGTTGACTCCATAAATAATAAATATCTGTAGTAGAACTTTTGAGTTTTTAATTTTAATTTTTTAAATTTTTGATGCAGGGTCTTGCTATGCAGTTCAGACTCATAGTGATGCTCCTATCTCAGCCTCCCTTGTGCTGGGATGACAGGTGTGTGCTAGCATGCCCAGGGTTCTGGGCCAGCATGGCGTATGGTATGGGGGTTGCACTTATGTCCTTGCTCTTGCCAACCCAGGAACAGAACTTTCTCATAAAACACTCTCATAAGAAGGTGTAAGGGCTGGCCAAATAACTTAATGGATTAAAGTGCCTTCGAGCAGGTGCCGGGGCTTTGATTCCCAGTCCTGCCATGCCAGCCCCAGCCCCAGGCCTTGCTGAGAGGGCAATTGAGACTGGGCATGGTGGTGTGTGCTTGTAATCCCAGCTCCTGGGAGGCTGTAAACAGGCAGATCACTATGATCTGATCTAGTAGTAAGACCCTGAACACCCTGTAGACCCTCCCCTAAAATACCAAAAAACAAACAAACAAACAAACTGAAAAAACAAAAAACAAGGTGTAAACCCAGTTTATGCCTATTATCTATAATTCAGGGTATGGTGGAAATTATTTTTCAGTTTTTCAGAAGTTGGCAATGAAAAATTATGTTAATACTTGATAATTTTTTAAGGTGCCCATTCTATTATTCCTGTCTCATTGTTTATGAGTTGATTGACATCCGATAATAGTTTTTGAGATACAGTGAATTCTAAATAACTAAATGAGGACTTATGCAAAAAGTAGCTTTAGTGCCATTACCACAGTCTAACTATCATTATAGGTTTATTGTATTTACCACCATCTAGGGAAGATACAGAATCTTTTTTGTATACATAGAGGTATGACAATATCTAGTTTATACATTTATCATAACCATCCTCATTACCAGAAATTATCATTATTGGAATCATTATCAGGTGAGTGTTTGAAAGTTTGGTATTTATTGTAATATATTTTCAAGTGATTATTTTTTAAAAATCATCACTAGATGTGTAATTAAATGTGATTAATCTATGTAATTAATCTGCATTTTGAGATAAACACTACAATCTCACTCTAAAATACATGCACAAATTAATGAATTATCTCTGAATTTCTTTGACAAGTATATGTTAAAGTGGCTTTGTAGATGTTATCTATCATGTGAGTATGGGATTTATTATAGTTGTGACAGCCAAAAGGACAGAAAACACAGTTGATATAAGCAGGAGGATTTATAACAGTTATAATAGCAGGGAAAAGAGTATTTATAATATTCAGTACCACAAAAGAAAGTGTAAGAAACAGAATGAAAATGGAAACATCAGGAAAGAAGGCTTTAATAAAGATGACAGGATTATGGATGTGAGGAGGCTGAGAAACATTGCTTTGAGTTAGAATACACTAGAGCCAAATAAAGGAGAAAATTTACAAAATAGATTGGGAGAAGAGATATTCCAGAACATTGAGATAAAGAACGTGGGTTCACTGAGGGTGGAGGTGTTTGGTAGTGCGCATTCACTCCCTTTTTCAATTTCATGTTTGGCGGTGCACACTGGGAAAGTTTAAAAAATTAAAAGACAGGGCTGGTGGTGGTGAAAATAAGGGTGTGAGCTTATTACTGTTGTTCCTGAAAGCACCCTGTGTTCCATGCTCTCTAGTCTTATTTTAGTTTACTCCAGCATGGAAATCAGACAGCCTCATGGACACACATTCTTTGGGTCGGGGAACCCAATACTTCTCCCTGTGTGCGTTGTAACATCTTGGCTTATCTTACTGGGGCTTCTCTCTGTGTGTGGACCACAGCCACACACAGATTTCTGTGTGAGGAAGTCTTATGAGAGATGACTGAACAGGCCTGGACTCAAGTCCTGGCTCTGTTGGCTACCTGGCCACCAGCAGTGTCACTTATGACTTCTATCAGCTTCTGTTTCCTTGTCTGAAAAGAAATTGTACCAAACACAGAGATTACAAGATGTGAGGTAAGAGTAATGAGATGATGTGAAAATAATAATAATAATAATCTGAGATAAGAATAATGCATGGAGCAGGGTTCAATAATGACATTCTATAATAGCAGCCATTTAATATGAAACATAGACAGTCATCCACTATGTGTTGGTTTGCTTAGTCAGTAAGGTACTGTTGGAAAGTTCCTTGTGCTTAACTCTGTGTTGATTTCATTCTGAACACCATGGGAGGTCTTGGTGGTCTGGAAAGAAAAATACTTTTGGCCCATTCTTGTGATATTGTAAAGTTTATTGTGAACAAGAGAAAATTATTAAATTCTATCTATTGTATGGAAACACATAGAAACCAACCATTGTGACTCTTGTGACATTAGCAAGAAGAGATGGGAGATATAAATAATGTGCTCCCGAGGAAGAGGTTATAGGGGTGTGGGGCAAGCCAGGGTGGGGAAGATTCCTTTGGGACTCTTTGTAGCCTAACTTGAGCCCACTCTAGTGTTAGAAAGTAAAAAGAACAAAATAAAGAAAATGGCTCACCTATTTTAAAAAGGTTGAAGAACATTTAATATCTATGTTAATATAATTTATACATAAAGCATTAAATGTGTGAAATATTATTTTAATAGAAGACTCATAGAATTAGTATCTGGGTAAAGAAATGGAAGTGTCCATACACCAGACACTGAGTTTGTGTCTTCTTCAGTCTCTGCGTCCTTCTGCCTCAGAGTTAAAAACTCTCCTGATTGCTATAGTAACCATTTCTCTGATAGATGTTAATGAAAAACAGTTGTGTGATACTAAAAATTTGAGATTATTGTTGTATAGTTTGTTTAAGATGAATGCTGTGTTAGTCACTTTTCTAGTTTTGCACCAGCACTTTCACCCACAGCTTAAAGGAGAAGTTTATTTTGATTCAGAGGATTCAGTCCATGGTTCGCTGGCTCCAAGGCAGAAGGGCACGGTGGAAGGGCCTGGACTCTGGTCATCACATGCTGACAGGTACCAAAGGGTAAATTTATTTGAAAGACTTAGCTTTAAGAGAACTGCTCCAGGGTGTCCCTCAAGGAATTTTTATTTATTTTTATCTTGTGGTGTTAGAGATTAAATCCAGGGTGTTCGCACTGAGACACATCCGCACTCCTTTTACAAAAGTTTTACATTTGAGATAGGGTTTTGGTAAGATGCTGAATTGTCAAGACTGGGCTCCAGCTTGTGATGTTCCTGCCTCAGCCTTCCAGAGTGGCATGTGCCACAATAGCCAGCTAAGTATCTTTCTTTTCTATTGGTCTGAAGCAAAATACTTGGATTCCCTTGATGGCATTCATCTTTTTGCAGTCACATACTCCACGACCACAGTCTTAAAGAGGATTGCTCAAGTTTTGTGTGTCTCAGAGAAAAAGATAGATGTCATGGTGGACAAACCAGATGACTTAAAACTCTTTTTGAAAAATGTTAAGTTCATTCTCTCCAATATCTTGGCTATTTCATCTGAGTCAATTTTCAATCCCTATTTACCAGTTTCCTAATCTACAGGACTGAAATGTGAATAGTGCCTCTAAGTAGTGATTAACATAATTATTTTTTTAAATAAATATGCTGGCTATCCTTTAAAACTTTCTATCCTTTAAAGCCTTTTTATGGCTTTCTGATACAAAATGCCTATGCATGGGAGGTGACAGACAATGGCATTTACTTGAGGTTTTACATAAAACTGAGGCTTAATATGGAGGCAGGTGTTGTAAAAAAGTGGAAGCAGAACTCTGACCTACACATCTTAGAATTTAGTCATAGACATAAAAATATACAATGATATGTAAAGTACACAATGTTCAATTGTAAAAATATATTTAAGGAAGAGAAAGCAAGAGAGTGAATGAATTGGTTTTCATATGCATATTAATAACAAAAACTAGAACAATCCTATAATGTGGGCCACAAAACATAAAAACATTTGGAAATTGATATACAAGAAAAGATAAATCCAGCTTTGGACATGTTGAGTCATAGAATGGAACAATAGTTTGGAAAAATATAATGAAACCATATTGTAAAGTTTTTTTTGTAAAGCAGATGCTTCAAAAGATCAAGGATTTACATTATTAAACATGTCTACAAAAGGTAAAGAAAGAAGGGGAAAATTACTTAGTAACAATTTCTCCTTGTAATCAAGCTCATTGGACACATTATTTGGGTGACTGAAGCAGCTTTGGCTTTCTATTTATAAAAATTCGGTTCTGTAATATCCAAACTCCTGAGCATCACTGATTTTTAGCTGCCCTTATTGAAACATTTCTTGCTCTGATTGCCCCATGACCTCCTGGGTTGGGTCCCAGGATGAGGCCTAGGCTTGCAAACATGCCTTGGGCAGCCTTGGTCACGTCCGAGGATACCATGCACTTAGTCATCATCCTCGCTGCTTCCTGCCAAACCTTGTGACCCTCTCAAGACCCCTTGC